>KE158004.1:54450-71642 GCA_000411055.1 Leavenworthia alabamica
GATATTAAACCCACCAATTAAATACTTAATTCAAATAATAAAAAACTAAATCCACCCACTACATACTCAAGTTTAACATTAAATTAAAAATATCATTTTAATAAAAAATTGTATTTATGTTTATTTTTAAAAAATAAAATAATTTTGTTACATAAATTATAAATTATAAATGATGGTATTATAAGGAATTAATCGTAATAAAATAAAAAATAATTATTTAAAAAAACATTGAAATTGTCCATCTATAGAAAGTAGAAACCCAGGAGACTCGGAGCCTCTGGTTCATGCCTCGCTCTTTCTTCTTCTTCTTCTTTGTTTTTTTTTTTAAATTTCTTAGAAGGAAAAAAAAAAGAGAGAGAAAGGGTCAAACAACTTGTTTGTTTTCAATTTCTTCTCTTCCTTTATAAATCTAATCAATGTTCAACATATAAGTGAAAATCTTTGAATTTTACACAGCTTTGATTTTTCTTAATACGATTTTGAAAATAATAATAATCTGTTTACTAGCTTGTGAGATTATTCTCTGAGTCAAAATTAAGGAGCTGAGTTTGTATCTTCCTAGGTACCTTGTTGATCAAGCTAAAACCATTTGATAGTTTTTGTTTGAAATTGTTCTTTTACAATGGCGATGGAGCAACAAGATTCGCAACTTTGTTTGACATCGATTTTGGAGGATTTTATTAAACAACGAAACATTCGAGTTATCGATAATGGTGGAGATTCATCTTCTAAAAAGGTCGATGAAACTTGTATGTTCCTCAGTTCCTCTTCCTCATTGTATAAATTAGGTTTTGTAATGGATAATGAAATCGGAGAATATGAAATGAAATTTAGGATGATGATCCATGATTTTCTGTAGAATTTGTTTTTACGATTGACATATGAATTCTCAAGATGTTTAATAACCATTTGTTATCTGATTACGGCTTCAAAATTGGTGTAGCTGGAGGAAGAGATTTTCCAGTAGATCCTTTAGATTTGAGAAGGTATGAAGCAGCAAGATGGTTAAGAAACACACTTGGTGTTGTTGGTGGAAGAGATTTACCAGCTGATCCTTCTGAGGATGATTTTAGAATTGCACTCAGAAGCGGAATTTTGCTTTGCAATGTCCTCAACAGAGTTAAACCTGGTGCTGTTCCTAAAGTATGCTTATATTACTTTTTTATATATGCTTAAGTTTTCTAATTCATCATCATAACTTTATTATGGATTAAATATACCATGCCTTCAATTTTAGTTACTTTTGAAACCTTTATAAGGCCTGCTTGGATAAAGTTGTGCAAGCATGATTAGTAACATTTTGGTGTAATGTTTATTAAGAGTTTTATATATTTTAATGCCGATGTTTTTGCCAGTTAGAACCTACTTGTTTTGATTACCTGAAGTATTGATTCAGGTCGTTGAAGCTCCATATGATCCTCTTGCTAGTCAAGAAGGTGCGGCTCTATCTGCGTTTCAGTACTTTGAGAATCTTCGTAACTTTCTTGTGGTTGTGGAGGAAATGGGTATTCCAACGTTTGAAGTGTCCGATTTTGAGAAGGTAATAGAACTAACCACAACATATATATATTTATATATAGTAATAGTAGAAACTTATGTAATGTTTATGAAGAACACAATTATATCTGACGACCTTAGTTTAATATATGAATCCTATCATGATAAATGATGCCTAGTACTAGTAGTTACATTGAAACAAATGTAGACTTGATGCTAGCTCCAGATTAGGTTCGAATCAATTGTCATCATAGTTATTTTAGGCAGATTGACCTACATTGCCGGAGGGGATACATAAACAAAGCTAAAAAGTGTTTTGTTGTCATTTGGTACAATAAATTGCAGGCACATCGATGGGCATACTTGTGGTGGGGGTCGTGGTGACCCCATCAATTTTACTACATCTTTTTTTTTTTTAATCTTTCACGTGATTCTAGGAGTAAAATATAGTCATTTAGAATATCTCTCCATAATTTGGGTTAAGTAGCTATTAATTTTATTTTTTAACTGTTAACACTTTAGCAATTGGAAAATGTGGGAATTAATTAATAATGGGATACATTTTGTTTTGTGGTTGATGTGTTTTCAGGGAGGTAAATCCGGAAGAATTGTGGAGTGTGTTTTGGCTCTCAAGTCATATCGTGAGTGGAAACAGAGCGGTGGAAGCGGTTCATGGAGATACATTGTGAATACAAAACCAACCACGTTTGGGATGGCAAAGCAATACAAACGCAAAGACTCAGAATCCGAACAACTAGTGGATGCGGTCACAAGTAGCCCTTCTAACACTCCATCCTCTGAACAACCTTTGTCAGATCAATCTGATTCTAATACCAAACTTGGAGTTAGTGAGCTTATATACCAATGCCTAATACATTGTTTTGAAGTTAAAAATCTTAACTTACATTTTAGTTCTTTAACAGGTAACTGTCAATTCCATAGATGCCATTGTCCGGGCGGTTTTTTCTGATACCAAGCAAGAAGAAATTCCCAGTGTAAAACATTAACTTAATCAATTGAGAACTTAACTGATCAATGTTCTTTAGAAAAGCCAGTTTTAGAATAATACTCTGTGCTGCTCTTGTTTATTTACAGATTGTGGAAGATATGCTGAGAAGTGTCATGGTAGAATATGAACGTAGATTAGCCACACAGAAGGAACTGGTAACCAATATTAGTTATTCGCCTTTAGTTTTATGGCAATAGGCGTATTATCATCTCATATCTCTTGGATCACATTTATTTAGCTTCTGATGAACGTGGGCAACAGAGATAAGCTTGACTCTTGCGATCTTGAAAGAACTATTTTAAGCAACGAGGAGACGCTAAGTGATGCTTCGGTACGTCACAAATATTTAGTATTGTTTTGATTGCACTAACCTTGAAATTGGTAATTTTGATATCTATTTAGGCACAGTACTATTTATGGATCTGTTGATCTATCAGTATATTATATATCCAACTGGTTCATAGATTACATGTTTTTTTCAGTACGGAGAAGAAAATGTAACAAAGATGGTAAACAATAACATGGAAGCTTTACAAGATGATAACGTTGAAGAATCGAATAACCAAGATTGTGAGCTCTTTATTATTTCAAAAGAGAAGACTGAGAAGCAACAAATGATAATCGACAGACAACAAATACATACTGAGGTATAATTCAATTGAATGTAACTAGATATTAGATAATATATGTTCACCTGTTTCTTTTTAGATTTTTTAATTTGTGATTATTAAGGCAGAATATATACAAATGTGTTGGCAGGAACTAAAGCATGATCTAAAGGTTGTAAAAACAGGACTTAGTCTCTTGCAGATGAAGTACCAGCAAGAGTTTGCAAGCTTAGGTGACAATCTATCATTTAACAAATTTAGACTTGTAGACAGGAAATACTCACGGTGCTATTGAAGATACTAACTGTAAAATCGTGCAATTTGGGTTAGGCGAGCATTTGCATGGACTTGCTTCTGCAGCTACAGGATACCAAAGAGTTCTTGAAGAAAACCGGAAACTTTACAATCAAGTCCAAGACCTTAAAGGTAAAAAATATCAAACAGTTAACTTAAATAGTTCTACATATTCTGAAGGTTCTTAAAGAGCTACAGTTATGAAAGTATTGTTTTTGAGTATTAGGTTCAGTTACATAATATTTTTAAGATACATAATATCAAGTTTAATGAATGTGTAACAGGAAGCATAAGGGTATATTGTCGAGTGAGACCATTCTTACCTGGGCAAAAAAGTGCCTTAACTACAGTGGATCAGATAGAGGAATCAACTATATCAATTGCAACCCCTTCCAAGTATGGCAAAGAAGAAGGTCGAAAATCATTCACCTTCAACAAAGTGTTTGGCCCTTCTACTTCTCAAGGTAAGTTCTCTTCCCTTTCTTTTCTTTATTCATCAGTTTTTTTATCCTTTACTGTATTTCATTTTTTCAATGTGACAAAGTGAGATTAGGAAACAAATTTTGGCGTAGACATCATGATCAAGATACATCTGTGTACTCTTAACTTAAAAACTCATTGAATTTTAATTCAACTTTCAATTTGTAGAGACGGTGTTTGCAGACACTCAACCTCTGATCCGGTCTGTTCTTGATGGGTATAACGTTTGCATATTCGCATACGGCCAAACAGGATCTGGAAAAACTTTTACCATGGTACGTTTCTGTCAAAGAATGTCAAGTTATTTTGCAATAAGTTTTCATATATTTAAATGAAAACAATGTTATCCTCATTTTAATTTTTCTTATATGGGAATCAGATGGGACCTAATGAGCTGACAGAAGAGAGCTTAGGAGTAAACTACAGAGCATTGAGTGATCTCTTTCATCTGTCAAGTGAGAGAAAAGAAACCTTTTCATATAACATTTCAGTTCAGATGCTTGAAATTTATAACGAGCAAGTCCGAGATCTCCTTGCCACTAACGGCCAAACCAGCAGATATCCTTTTTAAGACTTGTGTATTCTTATTCTGTCCTAATGCTTCTTTCATATGATCATTGTGTCTACTTTCCTTGACTTGTGAACACATTAGAGATTCGAAACAGTTCACTAGATGGTATCAACGTGCCAGAGGCGACATTGGTTCCAGTCTCCACAACTTCAGACGTCATATATCTGATGAATCTTGGTCAAAAGAACCGTGCAGTCAGTGCCACAGCCATGAATGACCGCAGCAGTCGTTCTCACAGGTTTTCCTTTTTCTTCTTTGTAGAAAATTGAACTTTATTGTTTCTATAAAGCTTATAGACGTAACTGATCTCTTACATGTTTATTCGTTATAACTATACCTGCAGCTGTCTTACAGTACACGTCCAAGGAAGAGATCTGACATCAGGAGCCACTCTAAGGGGTTCAATGCATTTGGTTGATCTTGCTGGAAGCGAACGGGTCGACAAGTCTGAGGTCACTGGTGACAGGCTGAAAGAGGCACAACACATCAACAAGTCTCTCTCTGCTCTAGGAGACGTTATTGCATCTCTCTCTCAGAAAAACAACCACATACCTTATCGTAATAGCAAACTCACCCAACTTCTTCAGGATGCTTTAGGTAACGCAGCAATACTCAAATGCTAGACTAATAAGTTCAATCTGAATCTTGTTCCTGATGACATTTACACAACTCCACCGTCTAATTGCTAAAATGATTTCTATTGGAAGTATAACATATGATTCTACATTTTGTTCTTATTCATTTCTTACAAGTTTGTTACATCATATGATTGTGTTAAAACAATGGATATGTGTGTGTGCAGGAGGACAAGCGAAAACTCTCATGTTTATTCACATTAGCCCTGAACTAGAAGCTCTGGGAGAAACAATCAGCACTCTGAAATTTGCAGAGAGGGTGGCAACTGTCGAACTTGGTGCTGCTCGAGCCAACAAAGACACATCTGAAGTTAAAGAACTCAAAGAACAGGTCACTTGTCTCCACTAAATATTTTCACATAGTTTTACTCTTCATTGTCTCAAAATTTCATTGTCTAAATCATTTCTCTTTGTTAATTTTTTTTCTCTCCAGATTGCGAGTTTGAAACTTGCGCTAGCAAGAAAAGAGAGCGAGACATATCAAACACAGCTCCCAAGACCCATTACACCTGATAAACTCCTCAGAAGAAAGTCACTTGGTGTTTTCTCTTCATTCTCTAAATCAGGAAACACAAAACAGTTCCAAACAAAACATAAACCATTACAGAATACTGATGATGTCAACAGCATTGAGGTAAAGGGAACGAAAAAACTCATGCACCAATCACAAAACAGACTTTTTTGCAGTGATGACTTCATGAAATTTACTTGCAGGGTCAAAGTGACTCCGCATCCAGCATTGACTTACAAGGACTAGTGAGTTCACCGTCATGGAAAAGCCCGTCAACAGATGGGAAAGAAGAGGAAATAGAGTTTATATCAGGTAGTGAATGGGTTGATAAACACGAGGACGAAATTAAGCGTAACAACAAACCTGAAAACAGATCATCACATACACAGCTTGAGAAACGACTGTCTAGCTTGAAACGTGAACCACCACGAAGTATAGAAAATAAGAAATGCAGTGTAGATAAAGGATTTGAGGTAAGGAAGATACCATATGAAGAAGATGCAAATGAGTCTGATGAAACCGCAACAAGTGATTGCTCCGAGACTAACTTGATGTGGCAATTGAATGTTCAAGTAAACATGCCTAGACCAGTCTCAAATGGCTCAACGGGTTCTTCAACTAAACTAAAGAACAGTCAGTCAAAGATCAGTAGAGTTGCTGCTGAGACCAGGTGAGTTTACTCTTTTCATATTTTATAAATGGTTGAATTGTTTTTTTCTTACTAATTAGATTATGTGAAATGTTTGATAATCAGGAGTATGATACCTTCGCTTATACCCGCACCTACGAGAAGACAATCACTTGGGGCTATAAGCTCACCAGGACAAACCTCCTCAAGGCATAACACAGTAGTTGTGAAGAAGAGACAAAATCCCAAGTAATGAATGTGAGTATGTAATATACAAACACTCCAATTATTTTTTTTGTTTGGTTTTGGCGAGGACCCATTGATATGTGGTCATCTATATACACGCCGTATACGAAGTGTAGAATACATAGATTGAATATGTATATTTCGAAATGTTATGTCTGATTTGTGTGGCATTTACTTGAATGAATATTCAATTCATTCCAATGGTTTTTTTTTGGTGTATGTAATGAATTGTCAAATATATGTTAATACTACTTCTCTCACTATAGATAGATCGTGATGTTTAACTGCTTCAAGTAAATTAGTCAAACAAATATTGAAAAGTAAGTCTATAGGTTAACTACTTCTCCAAACCCAAAAAAAAAAGGAGAAATATATATTTTTACAAAAATAGACAGGTAACTTTAGAAATGTTATTAAAATTTGGATTTATTCACAAATTAAAAAAAGTTTAAACACTTGGAAAAAAACTTACAAACTCAAGGACTTTTATTCAATTTATGACAAAAACGTCTTTCGCTTTGAAAAAGAAATCACGATATTCCCAAAATACTTATATTTTTATGTAGTTAACTTTTTTAAAAGTTTACATATATGGATAATTTACCTAAAACGGCACTTTTGAGGGGTAATTCAGTAATTTAACAGTTCATATTTTTTTTTTCCTAATAACTAAAATTAGCTGTCTCTAACACCCACCCCGCCTCGCTCGCTTTATTTCTTCCCAATCTGAGAAAATACACAAACTCTGCAACTTCGTCTCCTCTTTAATTTTCTTTGTTAAACCTTTTTAACGCTGTTTTACTCTCTGATTCTCCATTCGATTACCGACGACAGACCCGGAGAAGCAACGGGAACTTTAGCATTATCTATGAGCCAACGTTTTCACTAGATCTATTGTGTATGCTACTCTCGATTTCATTTTGGTGAGTGTTCATGGATTTTAACTGCTGAAGAAGCCTCGATAGTGTTCTTCTAGTGATTCTACTGTTTATTTTACTCAATTCTACTTTTAATTCATTTTTTTTGCATCTCAAGAAAATATATTGGGGATTCCATAGATTAGGGTTTTACTCTGAACATTCTCTCTAGATTTTATTTTTCTATTTGATTGGTTCCATTCACCAAAATGGGTTTATATATGAGTAGTTACGTTTGAATACAAATTCATATATTTTGGATGAGAATTATATAATTAACATCTTTTTTTGAAATAGGTTACTTAATTTGTTCATAGTAGAATTTGTCTCTATATGTTTGGTTTGGTTCAACTAAAGATTTTTTTTTTCTGTGATGAACTAGATTTTGTTGCAGCCAATGCTGAAGGCTAGACTATAATGAGCCTGCCAAAAGCTCCGAGGACGAAACATTCACTTGTTCCTCTTGCAACCCTGATTGGTAGGGAGCTGAGGAGTGAGAAAGTAGACAAACCTGTTATCAAGTATGGTCAAGCTGATCTTGCTAAGAAAGGAGAAGACTACTTCTTGATCAAAACTGATTGTGAGAGAGTACCTGGTGATCCATCTTCCGCTTTCTCAGTTTTCGGGGTAAATTTGCTTCTTTTGTAAAGCATTCTTCTGTATAGCAAGGCATAGCGTTCTCAAAACTCAAAAAAAAAAATTGTGTTGTCTTCAGATATTTGATGGACACAATGGTAATTCAGCTGCTATATATACTAAAGAACATCTTCTAGACAACGTGGTGAGTGCCATTCCTCATGGTGCAACCAGGGAAGAGTGGCTTCAAGCTCTTCCTAGGGCTTTAGTTGCAGGATTTGTGAAAACTGACATTGAATTTCAGCAGAAAGGTGCTTATTGTGAAAAGGTCTTTGCTTTCATATTCTTTGTTTTTTCAAGCATGCTATAACTGATAAGGTCTGTTGTACTTACAGGGGAAACTTCTGGAACAACTGTGACTTTCGTTATAATCGATGGTTGGACTATCACTGTTGCTTCTGTTGGTGACTCGCGCTGCATATTAGACACCCGAGGTGGTGTGGTTTCTCTACTGACTGTAGATCACAGGATAGAAGAGAATGTTGAAGAGAGAGAACGCATAACTGCCAGTGGAGGTGAGGTCGGAAGGCTCAATGTTTTTGGTGGAAATGAGGTATGCTTATGTTCCAGTAAATTGAAGATACTGCTTCAGAGAGTGAGAGTTAGACATCTCTGTGAATTTTCCGTGTTATTAATTTGCTTTCACTCTGTTGACCTAACTAATAGGTCGGTCCACTCCGATGCTGGCCTGGTGGTTTGTGTCTTTCGAGGTCCATTGGTGATACAGATGTGGGAGAATTTATTGTCCCAATACCGCATGTTAAGCAAGTGAAAGTAAGTTCCCTTCCCCTAGGTTCATATTTTGTAATCAGTGCTTATATTAGACATTTGAACAAATGTACTTTTATCTATGAATTCAGCTTTCAGATGCTGGTGGGAGACTCATTATAGCTTCAGATGGTATATGGGATATACTGTCTTCTGATATGGCTGCCAAAGCTTGTCGTGGTTTATCTGCCGAGCTTGCTGCTAAACTTGTTGTTAAGGTTGGTTATCAACCCCATTGTGTTAATCCCTAGGAGATTTCTCATGTTCTCTAAATCATATATTTTATCAGGAAGCATTGCGAACAAAAGGGTTGAAGGATGATACTACTTGTGTAGTTGTTGATATAGTTCCAGCAGATCATCGTGCCTTGTCTCCAATGCCCATAAAGAAGCAGAACGCATTCACCTCATTTATTTCTAGGAAAAACCAGACGGGTACCAACAACAAAAACGGGAACAAGCTTTCTGCTGTTGGAGTTGTAGAAGAATTGTTTGAAGAAGGTTCGGCTTTGCTTGCAGATAGGTAATCTTCTATCAAGGAACTGATATTGCTAAACTCATATCCATGTTTAAGGGCTTTTACCCAAACCGTTAAGTAACTGTGAGCTTCAGATACTGATTATCAGTCTTTGTTGGTTGGTGTTGTGAAATGTAGATTGGGAAAAGATCTTCCTTTAAATACGGACACTGGACTCTTGAGATGTGCTGTATGCCAAATAGATGAAGCTCCGAGTGAAGGTTTATCAAGCAACGGCATCTCCTCAGCATCAAAACGATGGGAAGGTCCCTTCCTATGCACAATATGCAAGAAAAAGAAAGACGCCATGGAAGGAAAAAGACCAAGCAAAGGATCAGTAAAAACTTGAAGACACCTTTTGTCTAGTAAGAAATTCGTGTGTTTATGGTTTAATTAACTACCTTCTTCTTGTGTGGTGTGAGATAGCCTGGTTCTATGTTAATTTACCAGGCATTGATTGGAGAAGTAGCGGTAATAGTAGAAGTGTATGCAAATGTTTGTGTAGAGTGAGAGAGATAGACCCAATTCTTATCCATTGTTTAAGATTTCCCTGGTTTGCTTTCTTTGCTATATGCTGACTAATCTACCTTATAGATATGTTTTTATCTGGGAATTGCTAATATACTAACAAGCCTTTCCAAAGCTGTAAGTAGAATCCATATTTGTTTACTGCTTCCATTTATTGAAGTTTCGTTTCGGTCTATATATCTTTTTCCTAACATGAAATGTGGCTCTTAATGTACTTGGTTGATTTTCATATATTAGCAACTGATAATGATCCGATGTCTCCAAAGAGATTGTGACTAACGCAGCTTACTTAGTGATCGTATGTTTAACCATGATTATATGGAATTAGAAACGTAGACTTAGCTACGGTTGATGTTCCATCATAAAATAAACATAACAAAGCTAAGGTTGAGCAGCACAAAAGCTCTATATAAGTTTAGAGAACAAAAAAGGAGACCATAAAATATATTTCTCCCTGACAGTGATTCACATTGACATTTGACTTAGTCCTCAATCTAGCCGTTCCATCTGCAGACAATTCAAACATGCAAGCAATACTTATTTCAGAAACTTCTGCTTTGTGTTCTTCCAAAATCAGAAGAGACTGCTTAGAATAAGAGAATAGAGAAGAGACAAAACAGTGGATTCGTTCATACCTTCCAGAGGCCGTCATTAAGGTAATGCAAGTTATCCACTCCGATTCCTTTGTTGATGCTCTTTCTATTAACAAAACACAAGAAACTTACATAAGAAATGTAATTAACTACATAAAAGGTCACATGAGGAAAAAAAAATAACTTACATGTCTTTGGCTGACATTTTGGTGAAGCCTATTGCTAAGGCATGTTGCTTTCCTTCAGCATATATGGCCTAAACATATATAGGTTTAAGATCATAAATAAACAGAAATGTAACACATGAAAAGTGTTTCTTGTTCATACCACTGGTCTTTCAGACTCGACTTCTTCATCCAGAACACCTCCAGGTGATGTAAGACCAGGACACATTATGTTTGCACCAGAGAAAACAAACTTTATCGCACCTCTATCAACTTGAAACCTCTTCATTATATTTGGGTCTGCAAAACTCCTTACATTATTATACTTGGGTCAAGTTGACATTCTCTGCTAACTTGTGTATTCAAGGCAGTAACAGCTAATGTCAAAAACTTCTCACTATGACAAAGGTCTGATAGCTCGAATAACACAAAACGAAATATACTAATCATATATAGGACCTTTCATTCAATTCAATGGGATGAAAAAATCCAAAGGAACAACAACTTATAGAAGAAACCAAAACAACAGGTGATTATATTCAGCTATATGCAGCATTCAAACTAGGTAAGTTCTTACTGCAGAACACAGTAAAACTAGCAGTTGATTATACTAATTGTAAAAATAAACACCTAGACTGTTATGCTGTCTGTAATAGCGAGACCATATAGCATGGAAAGTGTGAAGGAAGAGTGATGTTTACATTGATGAAGAAGTCGCAGTGTTGGCATGTATGGCCCGTCACGGATACAGAAGAACAGGGGGACACTGTTGACAACAACTAGGGTCAGATGGTTCGGGCTGCACGAAGAGAGATATAGTCAGGAAGAAATATAAAAAGGTCAGAAAACACAACATTGATATATGAATGAGTTAGTGATTTTACAAACCATTTCACTACAATAAGAGGAGACTTTTTGGGAAGTAGATCCTCCATCACTGATTCAAGTCCAGGGTACTGTTAACAATTACATAAACATCTTTATATATATATAACAAACGACACTGAAACCATAAAATCTTAAGGAAGAAATGAAACAAGAAGCATACCTCATCTTGAATACTCTGGCGAATCCTTCGTTGAACAGATGCTTTTACTTGGTTTTGTGAAGAAATCTCCTCCAATGAAAACCTATGTTCAAAAATAAGTGAACATAATAAACAACATTTTCAATGACATATATAGATGTAAAAGCCAGTGCTAAATTAAACACTCATATTAAAAAACTTGATTGCATAGAGAAATAGAATTTATACGAAGACTCAATACGAATATGTGTAAGCAGTGGTTGAAAACTACAACGAAGATACAAACTTTCAAGTTTCAACAATGATTCAGTAATTGAGCCAAACAAGGACAATACCAACACATAAACAAATTGTGATTAATAACAACGGTGATAGAACTCATAACATTACTCACGAGCAAAATCGATTGAAATTAGAAAAAAAAGACAGAGATAATTACTTTTTGAACATGTTCGAGGAAATTTATGTTCTTCAGAGAAGAGTCGATCCCAGAAATGTTTTCTCTCGTAAAATCTCAATAAGTAGTATCTTTGATCTCGTGTCGTGTCCCTGTTGAACCAAAAACGACAGCGTTTTAGAAACCTAGGAAACGAATGCAACGATCCGACGGTCCGAATCCGAAATTGGTTATCTGTCCTGAATATGTAATACTATATAGAAATTCGATCTACTATACAGGCCCATTAAATAAAATGGGCCAGTCATGTGAGTCAATTGGGCTTTTCGTCAGTTAATTATAGGGAAACAAATTAACACGTGGCGAGACTAGATTAAATCTTCCTTTTTTTTATTCAAACAAAATAAATGGAAATTTACTTCCGTGTATATATAAGAGATTCTTTTAACCAAAGAAAACGAAAGGTAGAAATTTGGTCTTGTTTCCAGAACAATCTAACGCTCTCTCGAACTTCTTATTCTCCAGTCTCCTCCGTTTCGTGTTGCGAAGGTGAGTTCCAAATCTTTGCTTTAGGGATTAATTCCTTTCGTTAGATTCCTAATTAATATATATCTTTTGTTAAAATTTGTTCTTCTCTGATAAGCTCAGATGAGTAGCCGATGGAATCGTACGATCTACGTTGGAAATTTGCCTGGAGATATTCGCATGCGAGAGGTTGAAGATCTCTTCTACAAGGTTCCAAAATTCGCTTCTCGATTTCATTAGGATTCGTATTTCTTTTTAATTCAGGCATCCTAATTTGATGATGATTTGCTCATTTTGAATCAGTACGGACCAATTGTTGACATCGATTTGAAGATTCCACCGAGACCTCCTGGTTATGCCTTTGTCGAGGTATCTATGAATGATTCTTGCTTGTTTATGATGAATTTTTACTAATTTTATAGTCTAATAATGACCATCAAGGGACTCTGTTATTGATGCAGTTTGAAGATCCTCGTGATGCAGACGATGCAATTTACGGACGTGATGGATATGAATTTGATGGATGTCAACTGCGGGTTAGTAAAACTAAAACACGTATTGACGTTGTTTATCTTCTTTTGACTTGCTAAGGAACATGTTACCTTTGTTTTATATGTAGGTTGAGATTGCACATGGTCGTCGTAGAGGCTCATCATCAGTTGATAGGTACAGTGGCAGCCGTGCACCTTCAAGACGCTCCGACTATCGTGGTTTGTTGTAGTCTCTTCTCTCTTGTGTATTTTTGCTGTTTTATCAAAAAATTGTATATTTGAATACCATTTTTTTTGTTGTGGACATACAGTGCTTGTGACTGGATTACCCTCGTCTGCTTCGTGGCAGGACCTTAAGGTATTAAATAATATGGTCTTTTTATTTCTTGATGATGTTGGTTCTCTGTTTCAAGTTGGATTTTTTTTCCTGAACTGATGTTATATGCTATATATGGGCGATTAGGATCACATGCGCAAAGCTGGAGATGTCTGCTTTTCTGATGTTTTCCGTGACCGTGGAGGTGAGTCGTCATTCCATAGTTCCAATCACCTTCTCATAGATTAGATATGATTTTTGTTATATGATGGTTTTTGGAGATATGAACTACAAGACTCACTTTTAACATTTCTGTGTAGGCATGTCTGGGGTTGTGGATTATAGCAGCTATGATGATATGAAGTATGCGGTAAGAGTTCTATATTTTTGCAACGCAGATGTTCCTAGCCTAATGTTTATGACGGTGGCAGTGATTTTTTTTTGCTTCTTGTGTGCCGAGCTCAATTTATCTTCCTCAAGGACAATATTGGATCATTGATGTTACCTTCAATTTTTGTTTGACAGATTAGGAAACTTGATGACTCTGAGTTTCGAAATGCTTTCTCTAGAGCTTATATACGGGTATGTTGTATTACGTTTTCTTTGATTTAGTGAATCATTGGATAGATGTGCAATCATTACTAGTTTTGCTATTCAGGTGAGAGAATATGACTCCAGGAGTGTGAGTCGCAGCCCCTCTTATTCTGAAAGCTATAGAAGTAGGAGTCGTAGCCGTGGTCGAAGCTATAGCTATAGTAGCAGGAGCAGGAGGTCTGTTTTAATTTTCTTTTCCATCAGACTAAAGCATCAATGAAAAGTTACTACTGAAACTTTTTTTATGAGAATTGACTCATTAAAATGCAATGCAGTGTGTCACCTGCTAGATCTGCTTCCCCGCGTTCACAGTCCCTTTCTCGTTCTCGTACCCCATACAGCTCTGTCTCAAGGTATGGGTGTTCCTTTTATATCGTTTTTACAATTACATATGTTTGGACCTCCTTAAGTATGAATTGTTTGTTCTTGCATATTGAACTCCCACGTGCAACTACAGACCTTTAGCTGTTTTGGCACACAGTTGAATTTGTTTGCCTATTTTTCCCTGCCTACTATATGTTTGTAGATCTAGCCAATAGCCACTTGATTGTCTTCCCATAAATTGTACTGGCTGATATCCAGTCCTTGATGGATTGATTAACCGATGTTGAAGTTGTCTTGTCACACAACTTGCAGTATAGATGAAAGTGATTCAATCATGTGGATTCTCTAAAGTTCCTTATCATTCATTATAACTCGAATGTTTTTGTATGTTTCAAGTTCTTGACAGAGCTGGTCCCGTGATTTGTAGTCAAATTACGTTAGAACCATCACCAAGTCATAGAATTATCACCAAGTTATGTCTTCGAATATGATCTCTTGTGTCCTTTCTGTCAACTGTCGTTCTCTTCTGGATGATTTCCTTCAGATAAAGCTTTACTTCTCAATTTTATCCAACGCCAGTGAATCTAATACTGATCAGTTTTAATTATCTGACTATAGATAACACTCAGCTAGAATTTTTCTTTTTGTGAAAATTTCTTGTATATTGGAAGGGCGACGATATGAATATGGATTCCTGAGGTCTGTCCTTGATCGATCGTATGTAGTGATTATTACAATTGCATTGCCTTGTTTGTTTTCTAGATCTGGCTCACTGCTGCGAGCTGGGGATTGGATCTTAGGGACTTAATGGGTCATCTAGATGGATTCTTGGAATGGATTTACAAAGCTGGAATAGCATGAACTAGACCTTCCGTTTTTCAGTCTTGTCTGGTCTGGTACTCAGTGCGTATCAGCTGTAGGATCTGATCACAACGTTTTGGACTATGATTCCTCTAATTCACTAATATGTTATCATTTATGACCATGCTGAATTCTATGTTGAGTTCTTTTTCTAGGCTTCCAAGACCAGTTGGGAGATGGTCAAATAATTGCTGTTTGATGACATACTTACATTGTTGGTTTTTGGTCTTGCTGCAGGTCCCGTTCAAGATCGAGATCAAACTCTCCGGTTTCACCCGTAAGTCTAAAAGCTGAACCTTCAAGAACTTTGTTCTCTCATCATTTGTTTTTTTCCCATTAATATCATGAAACAGACCAGAATGTTTTGAGGTGTTATCTTCTGCGTTTAGGTGTCTCACTCCCCTTTTTATGTGCAGGTGAGATCTGATTGAGAAGTAAAACAGGTGATTGGGAATAGAGAGCACTGCTGTATATCCGAAGATTGTCTCATGCTTCTCAGAGTCCACTGGTAGAGTAGTTGTGTTACTCTCTACTGTCTTCTCGAATTGGACGATCAATGTATTTTTAGTTTCAGTTGTGATTTGTGAACATGGAATTGGTCTGTTATTGTGTCTTTTAAAGCCAAGAACTCTGTCTCGGCTTTATTTTAAAGTTTATCAGACGTTATTGTGTTGGGAATGTTACAGATTTTACATTGATAGTTTAAACTATTGGTATTGGTGTTCTCGACAACTATCTTTTTAACAATGCAATTTATTCCAAAACTCAAGTCTATTGAAACTGCGCTTGGATATCTTAGTGGAACGTCGAATAGCGGGTTAACCCGGAAACCGACCCAATAACTAATTATTTTCCCTCCGAACCATAAGCCTCGCTGCTAAATCTTCTGGGTTTCCTTTCACCAGCGAGTCCATTTTCGGGAGCTTTTGTCTCCAATCGCTGCTCTTTGACCATGGCGTCTTGCTTACAAGCATCGATGAATTCTCTGCTTCCACGTTCTTCTTCTTTCTCTTCTCATCTCCCTTTATCTTTCAATTCATCCGGGAGGAGAAACTTGAAGAGCTTTCGCGCCAAAGCTGCTGCTAAAATCCCTATGCCTCCAATAAACCCAAAGGATCCTTTTCTCTCGACTCTGGCTTCTGTTGCCGCCAATTCTCCGGAAATACTTCTCAATCGGCCAGTAAACACTGATGTCCCGCCGTATCTTGACATCTTTGATTCCCCTCAGCTCATGTCTTCCCCTGCTCAGGTGAATCATAATCGTCCAATTTCCCTCCCTATTTGATGGATTCTAGATTTCTTTGCGTGTAGTTAGCTCCAGTTAATTCTTCATTTCTATGAGCTTTCGTTAATTTGCAAGTGTTATGGTGAGATATTTCAAATTTGTTTATAGGTTAAACACGCTGATGGAATCTATTGGTTGAAAATAGGTTGAACGATCAGTGGCTTATAATGAGCACCGACCCAGAACTCCTCCACCAGACTTGCCTTCTATGCTTCTTGACGGGAGAATTGTTTACATTGGAATGCCTGTAAGTTCTGCAGTCCTCAGGATTGTTTTTGTTGGGATTGCATAAGACTGTTGTTTCTGGTTCTGACTCATCTTTTATTCCAGCTGGTTCCGGCAGTAACTGAGCTGATTGTAGCGGAGCTAATGTATCTCCAATGGCTGGATCCCAAAGAACCCATTTACATTTACATCAATTCCACAGGAACTACTCGTGATGATGGCGAGACTGTGAGTGTTAGACCATTTTTCTCATTAATTGTAATTTCAGTGAATAATGTTTACATAACAGGTTGGGATGGAATCTGAAGGTTTTGCGATCTATGATTCTTTGATGCAACTTAAAAATGAGGTAATGTTTATCTATTGAGTATTTTGCTCATGAAATACAAACATATAAGTAAAACAAAATGCTCAGGCTACTTGTTCATTTATCGATATTAGCACTTTTTCGTCTCCAAGGTGTTTTCGTGAGTAGGTTGGTTCTTACTTGTGCAGGTACATACAGTATGTGTTGGAGCAGCCATAGGACAGGCCTGTCTATTACTT
>KE158004.1:85840-98919 GCA_000411055.1 Leavenworthia alabamica
CTAGTAGAGATGCGAAAAACACATATTTGTTTTGAATTGTCCTCTGAGCAGATGGTGAATAGAATCCTTAATGTAGGACCTACTGAGATATACACAGGAATTATTCACAAAATCCAAGAACTACTTGCACATTTTGAGGCTTGGAAAATGGAATGGGTGGAAGATGAATGCAACACACCTACAATGAACATAACCTTAAGTGTTGTGAAGGAGGGAAGGTTTCAATCGTATATTGGTATGAGAGAACCCTCTTGGTTGAGGTCGGTAATTTTAAAGGAAAAATACACAGAATGAGCTCTAAGTATTTGGTCATCAACTCTTACTGTGTTTGATGTAGGGTTCATTTAAGCACTTCTTGATATCTTTCTTTTGAGCTTTGCTATTAAACATTCTTGTACTCGTTGTACTATTCACAGTACGTCATTGAGGAAAAAAAAAAATAAACAAAAAAGTTCAAGTTAAAATCGAGTACTAAGCCCAAATTCAATAAAATTATGTAACCTACTTGAACACATACATATTCAATTGTAAAAAGTAAACTCTCATGACAGATAAATCTTTTTTGAACTTCTTCATATGCTTCTCTGGTCACATTTGATTTATGGCAGAGAGAACAATTTATATAGTTATAAGATTACCAAAAAATTACAAGTGAGAATCTTTGTTGTACTGTCTGAAATACACCTCCAAGCATATAATATAAGCATGTATGTATGGGCTATGTTACATATACGTTATGTATATATTTTGTTATATGTAAGCATATAATAAACTAGGTGGAAGTTCATACGATTGTATCGTTCGCATATATGTGGTTTTAGAAGTTAAAACATATATATTAGTTTTTTTTACATCACATATATGTAAAATGAAAATTGAAATTGTTAGGAAAAATAGAGCTGCAATTTAAAGTAGTAATATAAAATAATTATTGTATGCCATTCACACATGTTTTAGCCAACTAATTTCATTTATAACCTACCATAAAATAGTTTTTTTATATAGTTTCAACAAACGCATTAACTCATACATTTGTTATATTAAAGAAAAATATAAGTACAGTTCTTCTACTTTTAGAAATACTTTGACACTGTAGCTATATTATTGGATATCACATTAACTATCTATTTCTATTGTTTAGTATATTTCATTTGGTTGTTTCTCTGTTTGAAAATTTGAGTCATATTGATTTTTTTTGGCTATTAGTTAAGTATTGGATATTTAAATCTTAATGTCCCTAACTATATCATTAAGATCCAGAATAAATTTTAATTTAAGTTATAGATAATATTTTAATAAAATATTTATACTCTGGATACATATCATGTCACATACTGAAAATTATATAATACGTAAATTTAATTAAAGATTATCCAACATAAATTCATATCAGGATTTTGTAGAAATAGAAATAATCTTATTATATGATTAATAAAAGTACAATACTTATGCTTCAATGTCCAGGTTAGAGGGCCATCCAAATTCTTCTAACAATGATAATACAACTCCGTTCGACCAACCAAAGCCGGTCTGAAATTTGAATGAACAAAATAAAATTAATATTTATGTTTATAAAGAAAAACCTGAAAATAATTTTATTCTTTTACCTGTGGGTTATAGTCTCCTCCACCACCATATTCACCAAGTTTTGTGACATTTAACTTCTCATGCATTGTCCCACTTTTCTTGTAGGCAAAAAAATTGCTTTTGATCCATCTTCTTGCAATGTTTTCTGCCATCTCTTTAGCTTCCTTAAGATTAGATCTAGCTAGTCCTGTCACAATCATGTCTTGTTGTGGAGCCCATCCATTCGGATAATCCCTGTTTTAATATAATTAAAGTATAACATACAAAATAGTTTCAAAATTAAACTTGAACCGCAAGATTTGTTTTACCATTGTTGTGATGAATATATCAATGAACTTAAAATTCCTGCGGGAGCGATGAGCCCTGAGTTTTTCAGAGCTTGCAAGACTTTATTGACAAGAATTTCATCTACATGTTACAATATAAAATATTCATATTCCACATGTAAATACATAGTAAATATAAAAAAAGAGATATTTATATTTAACCTGAATTGAAGATACTAATCCATATTGGAGAAAAGTTAGAACCAAAAATATTGGTGTTTTGGTTCTCAGCTTTCCATATTTCAAGTTCCTATAATTAATCATAAATTTTATTTTATCATAAAATATGAGAAAAACTATAACAAAAATTTATATAACTTACAGAATAGTTGGAAGAAAGTCGGTAATCTAGCCACTGTCCTGCTTTCTCGCTCCAAAACACAGTTTCAAAAGCTTTCTTTCTAGCTTTTGATGCTTTTATAAAATCTTCTGAACCTTTTTTATCTCCAGAAATATCCATCATGAACGCTATATCAAGCTCCATCTACAGTCAAACAAATCAGGTTTATCAGAGCATTCACATAGTTAATTTGAAATGACAAAGATAATGTGATTATTAAAAGTATATATATAAACCTTGAGAAGAAAAACATTCAGTTCAACAGGTACAATTGATGTTGTGTCCATGGTTTTGTACTGAGCAGGATACCTGCATAATTATTTAAAATTAATTAATTAAAATAAGCTAATTTTAATTTTTTTTATTAATTATATTAACCTCATCCAACGTGTGGTGAAATCACATCCTGATTCAGCGCCTGTGGCTATATTACGATAGAAAACTTGTTTCTCTAATAGACTTGAGAATGCTAAAGCGGAGTTTTCATCCTGTGTTACAGATTGAGAGTATAAAATAATTGTTATTTTCTCACTATATATATATTTATATATTTAAAAAAACAAACAAAATCATACAATTACAGTAGCTTCAGGTCGTGGCTTGCTCCACATAGCGTAGTAACGACTTAACACATGATTATTACCGTTAAGATCTTGAATAACTACCTTATGTTTTCCTACAAAATAAATAAATCAAGTCATTATAGTACTATACTTAACTTACTAACTAGTAAATAACATAAGATATTTTATAAATAAATAAAACTAATTAACCTGAGTTCCAAAAATGTGTACTCTTTGAGAAGCACCGGGATGACTTTCCTCACAAACTCCTCGTCTTTGGTTACGTTGTAAATCTGGAAGACCATTGAGCTTAATAGAGGAGGTTGACTGTATAACAACATTTAAACATAACATTTTATTTTCTAGACACTCAAATGTAAAGACAAACAAAACAAAATAAATAAATTTCCATTACCTTCTATTTGTGTAATAAGATCTAGCACCATTGGGAGGGTAGCCAAAAGTCTCCAGAAGTGACATCAGATTCGTCACTAATCCTTTGGCCGTGGAGAACATCTGACTTGTCATAAGTCCTCTACAAACACAAGATTACAAATAAAGATCTTGTTACGTAGTCAAAAAAACTAAAAATATATTGTATTGAGATTTAAAAGTTGGAAACACTGACTTGATGACCCAGTAAGAATCCCAGGAATACATCTCTCTGAATCTTGAACCGGGAATGATAAACGGTTCCGGCAAAAAGAGAAGTGTGTGCCGGTCAGGAGATTCTTTTACTGAGTCAGAGACTTTGTAGCTCAGGTTGCTCCATAATAAGTGTACATCAAGCGCCCATTGTCTGACTTTCATGTTCTCTACATTGGAGAGGAACTTTGCTGGTTGTGGGACAAAATCCTCTGGTTCGTGGTGCACCAGATCCTCCCCTGCGCCGTCGAAGTATGTTTTGACGAAACTCTCAAACTTCTCAANAGAGAAGTGTGTGCCGGTCAGGAGATTCTTTTACTGAGTCAGAGACTTTGTAGCTCAGGTTGCTCCATAATAAGTGTACATCAAGCGCCCATTGTCTGACTTTCATGTTCTCTACATTGGAGAGGAACTTTGCTGGTTGTGGGACAAAATCCTCTGGTTCGTGGTGCACCAGATCCTCCCCTGCGCCGTCGAAGTATGTTTTGACGAAACTCTCAAACTTCTCAACGGGCACTGACTGGTCACGTGAGTTCCTCGTGAGATCTTCAAAGGCGGATTCGATGGTGGAGAGATTGTAAGGATGTTTGAGAGAGAGATCAATGTAGGATTTGGGGTCAACGGTAAGGTTCAGGGTTTTCTTGTAGGATCGAGTTGCCGTTACTTGGACACGTATCAGGAACGTGACCAAAGGACCTAGGTCTGTGTCGGAGGCATTTACCACTGAAGATAAACATAGCAATAGTAAGAAAAATAAATTTTTTACCATTGTTTTGAGTTTGTGTTTTTTTTGTTTTCTCTAATTGAGTTTGTTTGTTTTCTCTATACACTTTTGATGGTGGATCGTCTCCTTATATAGACATTAGGTTTGGAGAAATCGTGTTTTAATTTTGTTGTTAGGTCAGACATTAACTGTCAGCTATTACTATTCTCACTCTTCAGTCTTCCACAGACTGACAAGTAGCAGCATCCAACGTCACTATTCCTTACACTAACACTAACACTCTCAACGCCTCTTCAAATCTCATACTTGGACCCTTAGGTAACCTTTATTAATTAGATGAGGATTAATATGTGTTAGATAAACACGTTAACTAAAAAAAAGGATGTTTAGTGATGTGTGTTGGTGAGGGGGACCATAGAGATGATATTTTGTGGAGTAATTAAACTGAAGATGGAAATAGCCAATGCAATTGTTTTCTATAATTATATGAAAATGCACCCATGCCAATACTATAACCCAATTAATAAAGTTGTTTTATTTTTTAATTTTACATAGTAATAGTAATAGATATAATACTGTTTAAAAAATGAAATGCATTTAGGAATTGATGAAACTAACTTTAATTTAATTGAAAGGCATACTACGTTCAATATAAGAATTTAATATCTAATATCAATATAAAAATTTAATATCATGCATGTCATTTTCTTAACCTACTATATTATTAAACACAGACTGATAGAGAGTACCATCTCATGCTTGGACCTTTAGGTAACATATATTATTTTCTGAAACTACATCGTACTATTTACCATTGACCTGGAAGACTTTTAGATGAGGATCAAAGTTGTCTTAGGTAGCCACGTTAACAATACCAAACAAAATAATTAGAGATCTGTGATTGTGATGGGATCCACATGATAAGGATGTCACTGTTTTTAACATCAGACCGGTCAAACCGGTGGATATCCGTAATTCTCGGGTATATTTAACAGTATCACATCTTATGACATCATATTACATATTAATGACATAAGGTATCATCTGCAAAAATTTTTTTCCGAACATTATTATTAGGGGTGGGCACAATTCCCGTCTCGTTTCGTCCCATCCCGTCTCATCCCATTTCCATTCGAAAATTTCCATCCCATTTCAAAATATATTTCTATTTGGGACAAATTTCTGATTTCCGTTTGGGAGCGGGACGGGATGGGATAGAAACTGGAATTTCAAAAATCCCATTTGAAAAATATTGTATATATATATATATATATAACTATAAAGTATTATGTATAAATTATAATATATATATATCACAAACATATATAAATTTAAAATCAAGTTGGCTGTTTAATCAAGTTGTGAGTTAATTAAGTTTAGCATTTTTAGACTGCCATTAATGGTTTCTAAGCATCCACATATATAAAAGTTACGTAAGTAAAAAAAATCTTTCGTAATTAAAAACTGATTGTATAATGTAAAATAATATTTACTTAAAAATTTAAAACTTTATTAGTTTGACACAATATATATATGGTTTAAATTAACAGATTAATACAACATTTGTGCATGTCTACGTGTGAGTTGCCATACTATCTGGTGCCAACGGAGAGGCTGATCCGAGGCAGTAGTAGTTTACTTGAGGACAAATCGAAACTATCCCATTGAAATTGGATACTATTTTTTCATAAAAACAATAAAAATAATAATTCAGCTCTTTGTCATTTTTGTTTTCATATTTTCAACACTTTAAAATTTGGTAGATATATGTTATATTGATGTAAAACACAATAAATTTTAGATTGATGTAAAACATACATAATATTACTTTTTATATCGTGTTCTGCATTACTATAAGATACATGTATATCATGTGAATATCACGTGGTGTACGGATCAACTAAAATGTTTCTGTTTAAAAAAGCCATCGTTGAGGAGTTTAAAGTGTTTAAAGTGTTCAACGCTTAAAACTGGATTAGATTAAAAAAGGTTATTGTACGAGAGATGGATGCATTGTCGCTCTGGGTGTTCCGTTCGGGTTAACCGGTTTTCCGAGAACCAAACTGAGTTAATCCGAATCAAACCAAATTTTATATTTCATTCGGCATAAATCGGACCAAATAATTTTAGAATTAGATTCTCGGATCAGTTTGATTAGATATTCAATAACAGAATGTAACCGAGAACCATTTTACTACTTTCGTATAAAAGAAAAAACCCTAAAGCACTCTCATTTTTACGCCTCATCAAAAAAAGACCTCTATTCTCTCGGACTTTTTTCCTACCCGCTTGGTTCTTCAATCTTCTTCAAACTTTTTCTTCAACATTTCTTCTTCTTTTTCGAGCATCTTCTTCTCCTTTATTCTCTTTAAAAACAACTGGTTTTTCCTACTTTATTGCATGTATCTTTATATCTATATTTATTTGTATATTATCATACATTTTGTTTTGATGTGTTTTTGTTTTAGCATATCTGTTAGCAGGCGGAGACGGAGACGAAAGTAGATCTCAAAGGTATGATTCTCAGATAATTTTTCCAGATCTGTTTTTGCTTTTCATTTATAGCTACTATTATCTATCACTAATATTATTTTCATTGGTGATTTCAACGGCGGAGTTTTTTATGATTTCAACGGCGGTGTCTTCAACGGTGGTGGCTGGTGGCAGTGGTGAAAACTCTAATATTGAAAGGTTATTTGAGCCCGTTTGTATTTGGGTTGTTGTTTTTTAATTACTTTGGGTTTATATTTTAATTTAGAGTTGGGTCTGTATTTTGGGTATAGTTTTAATGTATTTTTTCATCAAACCGAACAAACCGATTAAATCGATTAAATTTTTTTTTGAATTAATTTAGAATTGATTTAAAAATTTGAAACCAAACTGAATAACCCTTTAACCAAACCTATTAAACCGATCAAAACTTTTGCTTAATTTCGGAGAATTTTTCAGAATTTGAATAACCCAAAATTCCGTTTAAACTGTACCGAACAATCTGGTTAAACTGATCACAATTTATGTTTTCAAAAACTTTTTAAAAAAATTTTCGTGAAAAAATAATCTATTTAGAAGGGCTATAGTTCAAATATCTCTTAATGCATGAAAAATTAAAAGGTTTCAAATCATATGCATATTTCAATTGCAAAATACAAACATGATGAAAGTAGGGTGAACATGTTTAGATAATTAAAAATGCATGCCGTTTGGGTGGAGCAGAAGCTAAAGTATTGTTGTTATTTGTTAAAAATCTTGTCTTTTCTTCCATACGTTTTAGTGGCCACTATTTTCAGTTTTATATGAGCTTTAAATTAGATATTGTTCTTTATTTTAAAATGCAATATTTATCTATAGAATCCTTTATACGGAAACCAAATTCAGTGATTTTATTGGTAATATATATTCGGAATCCCAAGTAAGTGATCTACGTCAGTTCTCAGCATCAGAGCATCAGAGGTAAAATCTTTTATAATCCGAAAATAGTGTATATTTGAGTTTAATTCTTTTACGCTTGGAATATGATTCTTTTGGAAGATTCTGGTTTATATTTTATTTCATTTGAATGTATATTGTGATTATACTACAATGGTGTAGTTAGTAAATTAACTTGGTTTTGCAATTCTATTTTCTATCTCGATATATAATTGGATTCAAAATGTATGAACACAATAGATAAAATGTCCTAATCTCAAAACTTATTATTCAGTTGATAATAAAAGATATCAATAATTTTATTGTTCAAATATTAATTTATCCTTTACAACAACACAATAATTGTTTTTTACCGGGTATTCTAATATCAGTACAAGAACCATCTGTGTAAAGGTAAAATGTCAAACAAAAAGCTTTGCACTCTTTGTCGCCAAATGTAGGTGTGCAAGGATCAAAGCACGAACCCACCCAGGTACCTATAGAAAAATCCAGTTTATATTATTAATAAAACATATACACACAAAAATAATTAAAAATAGTCCTCATATAAAAGATCACCATTTTTACATAAATAAAATCAGAATATACATATTTTTAGAGAGATCAATTCTAGCGGACTGAAGAATTAGTAACGTTGAAATTTAAAATTCTGAGCTTTTTCTAGCAAAAAAAAATCCAAATAATGCAAAAGATAAAAATATGTAAATACCGGAGATATCATATGTTTGACATTGAACTGAGGAAACCGCGATGAGAACGGTAAGAATAGATATAACCAACATTTTTAAGAAAGTCATTTTCATCTTCATACAACTCAAAATCTTAATCACTTTGATTTAACATGTATGTATTAAGCTAAAATTATAGTTAAAAGAAATAGTTATTGGTCTTTACTGACCAATTTGGTATTTAACTTTTTTTATTGACTATTGACTATTGACTATTGATTATTGACTATTGACTATTGACCATTGATCTATCTAGCAGTTGACTAGTTTTCCGTTTTTTTATTTCTTTTCAAGTAGAGTATAAGGAATTAATATATTTACCAATAAATTAATGTCATGATATCTCATAATTGATTATCATTATAATTATAGTTATATTGTAATATTTACTTTCTAAATATTTTGTACAAATCTCTCTATATAAAGAGGTTATTTTCATTCAATAATATATGATTTATTCTAGTTTAATATGGTAGTAGAGCTACAATGATCCAACAATCGGTATGGTTCCTATATTTGAGGTTGTTGTGCTTCTTTTTCTTTTCTTCAGTTTTCCTTTTATCGTCTCCTATTATGTTTTCTGTTTGATTTATTTTTATGTTAAGCTAAATGCTTCAAAAATTTATGTTCATTGAATCTCTGAATCAAGCCATTGAGCTTCTCTGAATTCATGTCTATTATAGACCTTTGAATCTAAGCCTTGAGCTTCTTTAGATTTTTAATAAAACAAAAAAAAAAACAAAAAAAGGTCTTTATGTATTTTAATTTATTTCTTGGTTCTTATATTTTATTAGACGATTTTAAAAAAAAAACAAAAGTTTCAGTTTCATTTTTTCTCCGATTAAAACAAAAAAAAACAAAAAAAGGTTGACGAAACAACATATGAGATGTTTTACCTTCTCCAATTTACTACTCATATTATTATCTTCTTCTTTATCTCTTCTAGAAATTCTTATATCTCGGATTACATATTCTTCTATATATTCTCTTCTTCCTTAAATCTCTTCTTATTTTCAGAAAAAAAAGAATTTCACTATCTTCTCATCCCCAATGTCACGGCCACAGTTCCTCCACTTTGTTTATACTGTCTGTAACATCCGTAATCCGGTTTAGGATCACAAAATTGGTTAAGGTTATGGTTTGCCGAGTTTAGTTTAATGAAATGGTTTATCGATCATGACCAGGTCGGTTTACTGTGACATTGAACCAAATAAATCAAACCATAGCATTTGTACCAACCAGAAAACCGAGTTCTGCCGAGCATTATTTTTCCGAAACTTCTGAGATGTCGAGATTGATGAGTTGTGCGGAGTTGAATTTTTGTTGTTGTGAAGTTGTGTAATTGGGTCTGTAAACCCTACACACTTTTAATTATTAATTGATTTAAAGAGTTGAGTTTTAAAAGCCCAAAAGGAGTTAATAAATAATTAAAAGAAGTTGGGCTTGGAAAACCCTACAACTTTTAATTATTCAAGTGATCAATTAAAAATTGGGCCAAAATCCCAAAAGATATTTAAGTGATCACATAATTGAGTTTTTAACCTTAGGGTAGAACTGCATCGTGGTACAATTAGAACTGCATCGTCACTTTCTTTCTTTCAGCCACAATTATAACTAATATTTGTACAAAACACGTTTGATATAAAAAATCAACTCTAAAGGTAATAATTTTTGGTGAAGTTGTAGATAAGCCTTAAATCTAGATTTACCAATTTACGGATTTAAATTTGAGTTCATATTCTAAGAGTTATTCACGTTTTTGTAAGGTCTTATATTGCAGGCGCGATTTAGACCGATGTGTATTCGAAGTTAGATCGCGAGTTGATCTATGGTCAGATCTTTGAAATATTTTGTGAGAAATTTTGACACATCTAGAGGTTGATTTTTAACGGTTGTATTGTGAATTTGACGGTTATATTTTGTTTAGTGACTTCATCTTTGAGGATGATAATTTATGTAAGTTTTCGAACTGTTTTAATTTAGGTATAAATCAGTTTTTAGAATCCCGGAAGATTTTCTGGGATTCAATTGATTTAAGATTGGTAGAATAATTAATAAGTGTTGCCTAAAATATTTTTAGGAGCATTTTGGTCATTTTGTGGACCAAGGGCGTTTTGATCGTTTTACACACCTTCAGAGACTAAGGTGTGTGCATGACCATGGTTGGATGAGTTTAATTAGTGATTGAATTGTGGTTTTTTCTGCGTTTTAGTTTTGAGTCTTGCATAATTATTTGTGAATTAAATTAAATCGGTGTCGGTTTAATATTGAGTTAAATTGAGTAAATTGAGTAATATAGTAAATTGAGTAACACATTGAGAATTAACCATAAATTAAGATTACGGTCTAGTCAGCGGGCATAACGAGCAAAAACCATCCGACTAGATGGAAATCGAGCGTAACAAGTTAAAAATGATTTTGAAGAAAATATGATAATCGGACGTAACGAGTAAAAACTGATTATCACATGATCTGAGAATTGAAAAAGATGATAATTGGGCTAACGAGTAAAAACTGGTTATCACAAGAATTGAGAATTGTGAACACATGATTTATATAATTTGAAGAAATAATTATCCTCATCAACAAAAACCATGTAGACGGGAAGATTGTTCCCTCCGTATTTATGAAATACTGATAGCGTCGTTTCGTGTGCGCATGTAAAAGAAAAGAGAAACAATGAGTGCGAACTCGTGGAATTGCAGCTGCGAGGTGATGGTATACCAATGTTGGTTGTTTGATGTTTTATTTTTGCTGAGTCTGTTTGAGAACGTGGAACGAATTTAGGTAATATTGAAAATTGTTGGATGATGAATTGAGTTGTAATATTTGGTTTAATATTTATATTTGAGCTGTTGAGTTTATTGAGTGATAAGTATAAGATTATCGGTTAAGTATAAAATTTTAAAAATTTACGGTTTAAAAATTTACGGTTTATTTAAATCTGATTTAATTTTAAAAGCAATAATTAATAACTAATGATTGAAGCAATATGTTGAAGAGGAACCGATGCATTTATTATTAAACTTTGCTTTAATTTTAAACGTTTTTCAATCTTTTCCTTTTACAATTTTAAATGAACTGTTGGCAAAATTGTGTCATCTATATATATGTAAATCTATTTCTGATTTGTTCTAAAGTTTATGAATTTAAACAGATGAAATTTTTTTACAAAATGTAATTTAAAACATTCATATATGTTAATTTCCATTTTATAGAAGGTAAAAGTTTTTTTGATTATAATGAGATAACTGGATTACTCTGTAACGTTCACTATTGAAGTTTTTAAGAACTGATGACTGTGGAACACCAATAATTGACAAGATTAAATTTGTAAGTTACAGTTACAGTATTAAATCCATTGTAGAATAATAGAGAAGGTGTTTGGAATTAACAAACAACGATACAAATGTTATAAATGATTGTTGGTGTGTTCTAAAGATATGCTATGCTGCAACATTATTGAATTTATATGGTCATTAATTTCAGATTATAATTTGAGACTCTATGATATTTTTTGCTCGATGCAGGTTTTGTGGCTATTAGTTTTCAATAGATCACTGGTTTTAAGGTACACAACACAATGTGTGGTGTCATCAAGATAATAATCTTTGGTTTGTAGATGGATTAGGTGTTCATTTTTATTGGATATTTGTTTCGTGGTTAGCTTTTACGATGATTTGGTTTAATAGGTTTATTTGTTACAATTATTCTATGTTTGGTGATTCTGGTAATAATACAAGCTGTTGCTAAACGTTGGTTTTGAATCATTGACTATTGCAAGTTAACATGTATTGCAGGGGGACTTGAGGTTACAAAACAAGAAGATGGTTCATATGGATTATTAGGTTTATATGGTTTGTGGGTTTTCAATTATAGAGAGGAAACTAAATCTTTTTTACAAGCAATGATACTGAGCAGGTTACAAGGTCAAATTGATCATTTCGGGGATACAATGATCACACAGGACATTGAATATGGTTATTACGGTGAGTAAGGGATGATGGCTACTGGGTTAAGTTCTTAACAGTCCAATCGTTAGTAGGTTCAAGGAGAAGTAAGACTGTTAGCTGTAGAATTTTTCTCACCAGCTACAGTGAAACATCCCAACTCGTTTGTCTAAACTCAAAACCACTAAATTAAAAAAATTTTTTATTAACTAAACGATAATCCCATACTTATCGGTTCTAGATTCCGGATTATCCTACTAACAAAATCACTAAGTCTTTAAACTTCAACAAATAATTAATAATCCAACATAACTCAAATATCAAATCTCAAATTAAACCTAGTCACAACTACTTTCTCAAACATAAACATAAACACGCAACCGGTACCACGAGCTCAACATCAAGGCTTTTCCTTTCCTTTACCTGCGCACACGAAATGACGCTATCAGTATATAAAACATATTGAGTGGACAATCCTTCCGTCTATTGGGTTCGTTGTAGACAAAAGCGATTGGTTCCCAAATCATTTAACTCAATGTTCTCAATAACTCAAATTCTTAATTTTCGTTTTAATTACTCAATTCTCAATTTTCTCAATTATATTTACTCAAATGTGTGACAACCGGTAATCACTCAGAAAACCCGATTATCACACTGATCACCTGTGATTAACGGATGCTGACTCATACCATCCGACATCACGTGATCACGAGAAACCAGCGCCCACTCAGTGCACTCGGTTCTCCATCTAGCCCGTCAGTTCACTCAGAACATCCGGGACTAGACCTCA
>KE158005.1:6817-22809 GCA_000411055.1 Leavenworthia alabamica
CTAGATATGATTTAGGTCTGAATTGAGATAATTATTTTGAGTTGTTTGACTTATTATTTATTATTGGAGTTTTAAAGACTTAGTAATTTCTGTTAGTAGGATAATCCGGTAATTTAGAACCGATAAGTATGGGATTATCGGTTGGTTAATAAAAATTTTTAAATTTAGCGGTTTTGAGTCTAGAGAACCGGGTTGGAGTGTTTCAATAATGGTATGGAGAGACAGAGAGTAATTGATAGTGACATCGGTTCCTCTGAATGGTACATATAAAAAAAGACAAAGAACAATAATACAAAATAATTTATTGGTGTTACAAAAAATTTCGGAGGATAGAGACAAGAGAAAAAAATACATAAAAAATAAGTTAATTCTAATCATCATTTTATTTGTAAACACGTACATATCAAAATTTTATCTATTTACTTCTATTGACTAACTCACACAAGTTCTTATGGAAAAAAAATTAGTGTTTAATTATTGTATCAATGATTCAACACACTTTAGTTTAGTTAGTTATTAATATTTTACAATATTTTGTTTTCCATTACTCATTATAATTTTTTGATTTTTTTTCATATATATATTATTTTATTTGTGATTTTTTTATAAAAGTATGCTCATACGAGAAAAATATCTTTTGAATATACAATTTAATAATATAAGAAAAATCGTACGTAAAAATTTTGAATCTACGTTTAAAATAAATGAATATAACAAAATAAAAATATTTAGTTTTACCTACTATTCTCTTCAATTAATGTAATTATATATTTAAATATTTTTAACCAAAATAATATTATCAAAAAATATATTTTATCATCAAATAATATAAATATTAGATATGCATACTTCAATGTTATATAAATTATAACATAAAACATATAAAAGAAAAAAAAATAATATAACTATTTCCAGAAAATATAACACAATTCATTTAAAATTAATATAGATACTAAATTTTTTGATTTGAATATGAAAACATAAAATCAAGACACCCGCGCACGGAGCGGGTTAAACCCTAGTTATATTAAAAAAAAAACTCAGGAGTCTTTTGGGAAAAAAAACAACCAAACATTTGAGATTAAGCTTAAGTGCCCTCGAAATATTAGTCCGCGAGATCTCTTTCTCGCTCAGCTGATGCACTCTGAAACCCTAATTCGACGAGCACTCTTCTTAGCTGCTGGATCCTCATCACCGGTCAGATTCTCTTTCTCTATTGCTTCTCTTTTGCATTTTCTTCTTCCATTATACTGGATCAAAAATGGCATCTTTTACTTTTGTTAAACTGAGCTCAAAATCTGGGATTTGAATGTCTCGTTGGTATATATTCGAAATCTTCTGTTGATTTAGTCCTATGGCTCTTATCGATCTCCATTTTGAATGTTTGTTAATGTGACTATAACAATTATTTGATTAGGTTTCAACGTTGTTTTTATCTACATATGTCAGTATTGTGAATTATAGATATATATATGTGTTCATGATGAAAAAAATGAGGTGAAGTCGTGTGATTCTCATTTTACAGATTTGTGAAAACTTTGTTTTGATGAAATTGGATTACAATGGCTGCATATTCATCTAAAGGAGCTCCTACTAATGGATCAGTCTACGTTTCTAATCTCCCATTAGGCACTGATGAGAATATGTTGGCTGAATATTTTGGGACCATTGGGTTGCTTAAGGTATGGTATTGGCCAGGTACTAATTGTTGCTTTTTTTTATTTCACGTCATTGCCATTTTTTTTATTCACGAGGTTTCAAGTTTATTCTTTTTTTTGCTCTATATGGTTTTTTAGAGAGACAAACGAACTGGTACTCCCAAGGTGTGGCTGTACCGAGACAAAGAGACTGATGAGCCCAAGGGAGATGCTACTGTTACCTATGAGGACCCTCATGCTGCTTTGGCTGCTGTGGAATGGTTCAATAACAAGGATTTCCATGGAAACATCATTGGAGTATTTATGGCTGAGTCTAAGAATAAAAATGCAGGAGATTTAAGTGAGTATGCTGGATTCGATGGAGGTGCTGCTAAGGAAACGATTGGAGGTGCTGGAAGAGGGAGAGGTCAGCCTGATTCTTCGGCAAAGCCATGGCAGCAAGATGGTGACTGGATGTGTCCAAATACAAGGTCTGTGATGTGATATCGGTGAGGAGCTTCATCTAGCTCTTGTTTCCGTTTTATTGTTTTAGATATCTCATGGTTTTTGGCAGTAGTATTCTCATACTTTACTTTTGGCAGTTGTACAAATGTGAATTTTGCGTTCCGTGGGGTTTGTAACCGTTGTGGAACTGCCAGACCAGCTGGTGCATCTGGTGGCAGTATGGGGGTTGGTGGTCGTGGAAGGGGTCGAGGTGGAAGTGCTGATGGTGGGCCACCAGGGAAGCAGCCCAGTGGTGGTCATACTGGTCTTTTTGGTCCAAATGATTGGTCTTGTCCAATGTAAGCATTCGATGAAGTTCAAAATAATAGTTGGTTCTGCTTCACAGGATAGTGACTAGTGAGCATGAGATGCTCAAGTGAACACATTGCAATTGATTATTTATATTTCATCATTAGCAAAAAGGAACTTTCAGTTGACATATAGCTTAGGTTGACAAAAAATGGCTGTATACATCCTCTGGTTCCAGGCTTTGGTCATTTCTTTCGTTTTTAATCGAGGAGAAATCCAAAGGAAACCATTTCTTTTGTTCTAATTCTTTAATTTTCAGGTGTGGCAATGTCAACTGGGCTAAGCGTTTAAAATGTAATATTTGCAACACCAATAAACCTGGTCAGAATGAAGCTGGTGTGAGGTATGACTCAATGCCAATGATAAGATTGCCTTTGTATTATTAATTTTCAATATTCAAGCTGAGGATTTGGATTATAAATGATTTTGCGGTTATAATAATATATATTTTCTGCGCTATATTAGTAATTTGCTGTTGGCAAAGGTATTTTATTCATCTTTAGACATAGCCTGATGGATACCAAGAAAAAAGACAACGTTCTCTTCTGCAATTCAAATGAGTGCTCTCTTTGCCTCTGTGTTCATTATGATAAAGCTATTGCTTCATGAAAATGTGTTTTTTTTTTCTGGCCAAATTAGAATTGCATTAAGAAAGATTTCTCTTAAAAGACCTGTGCTTATTTCTTTGTTTTCTCTAAATAGGGGAGGTCGTGGTGGTGGTTACAAGGAACTAGATGAACAAGAATTAGAGGAAACAAAGAGACGTAGGCGTGAGGCTGAAGAAGTAAAATATGCTTTTCTCCATTATTGACTTTTGTTGCAATACTGATGAGTTCTCAGTGTTTTTTTTTAAATATTTCAGGATGATGGTGAAATGTATGATGAGTTTGGGAATCTAAAGAAGAAGTACCGTGTTAAAACACATGAAGCTGACACCAGACCTGCTGTTGCTGCTGGTCGTGCTGGGTGGGAAGTGGAAGAGCTACTAGGTAATATAACGAGACAATTGTCTAGAAGGTTGAGATTAAGAACAGATCCATGGTGGTGTTGATAATTTATATGAATGTGGTAGGTGGTGATAGAGATGGAAGAGAGAGAAGCAGAGACCGAGATCATCACTATGATAAGGATAGACGCAGAAGCAGAAGCAGAGAGAGGGAAAGAGGCAAGGAGCGGGACTATGACTATAGCCATGATAGGGACAGAGACTATGGTCGTGAACGTGGAAACAGGTACCGTAATTAAGAGATTACTCAAAATAATGTTAGGGTTTTAGTTTCTCATCTGTTTTATTGGTTTTTCTCATTACAATATCAACTCTTTTTTTTTTTTTTTTTTTTTTTTTTTTTTTTTNAGAATATCAACTCTTTTTTTTCATTTATTGTGTGAAGTAAGTATCTTTTTAGTACTTGAATGTTTTTTTTTTCCACTTGTTTTGTGGTCTTATCAGAGCATATGCTTGACGTGATTGTGCTGAGAGGGTGCTTAGGGTCTTATTGTGTTATGAGAATTGCAAATTAAATTGTTTGTGAGTTGTCTTTTGTGCTATTTTGTTGTTCTCTTTAGTTTTTTTTTGTTCGTTGCCAATAATTTCATTGCTGTATTTTATTATCTACCTGAAAGAGATAGAGCATGAAGATTTGAGTGGATACTATAGTTTCCAAAAACTAAGAGAAGATTTTAGGATAAGGGAAAAATTGGGCTTTTGCAGTTGAGGGGATTGGGAAATGTATCATTTAAGATTGGACAAATTAATGGTCGATATATGATGAAGAATTAACAAAATATTAAAATTCTAACATTATTTTATTATATTCTAATAATCAACAGAATATTTATCTTATTAAAATTATGATAAATTAATAAAATATGAGGGATCACATTTTGTCCATTGATTAGTAAAAGTATTGTTCTTCACAATATATATTATATCTGTAAAACCATTCGTTGAAGATTTTGAGTGTTGCTAAGAAAATTTATCTATTATAGAGATGTTTTATATGCAGAATAGTTTATCAAAAAAAATTTGTGTTGTAAAAATTATTGTAAGTTGAAGTTACGTTCATAAAAATCTATAATATTAACGATGTAATAGATGACAAAAAAAATTACGGTCATGAATGTTATTAATTTATTAATGTTTATCTGTTTTTTTATTGTTAACAAAATATTTATATCTTTAAAATTTTGCTCTAGATAGTTTTGTATGTGGACAAAAATAAGCTATAGTTGATCTGTTACCATATAATACCATAATCCACTTTTCAAATGATTATAAATTTTAACTTATTTATGTTTGAAATTTCAAGTAAAGTAAACAAAAAAAGTAGAATATGAGATGTCAAAAATAAATAAAATAAAAATTGGATTTTGAATTTGAAATATGAAATACTTCATAAAATATTTTATAAAATATGAAGAGGATCCACAAAAAACTTTATACTTAACAGTAAACACTATACATTCTTTCTTGAAAAGACATTTGCTTAGCACCATGAAAAATGTGCAAATAGATAAAAAACTATTAAGAATCATTTGAAATTTTGAAGTCAAACCTTCTCAAAGAAATAAGAATCAAAATTGAACAACACTCTTTGAAAAAAAACAACAAAATAAGACAAAAAAAAACAAAAAATAATAATCAATATATGGGAATTTGAGATCATTTGAATTATTGTGTGATTTTCTATAATTTGTTTTAAATAAATTTTGTCTTACTTCTGTCTAATTTCTCTTTAAACTTCAGATTTTTATTATTTTATTAATAAGTATTTTATATTAATGTAAATAAAGACAAATAAAACACTATATACTCATTTCCAAGTAGCCACTATAATTATTGCTCTAAAAAACAGAGTAAGAAGAAAAAGTAAAAGCTCACAAGTCACAAGCTTCATCACTATAGGCTATGTCTCCTCTCCACAATCTTAAAATAATTCTCAATGGTCAATACATATTCTTCCTCAATCAGGTAAATAACATAAACCTAGTAATCGATTCAAATTTCACAATTTTGATTATGCTCTGTTTTCTTATTTCTCACTATGCTCTGTTTTAGGGTGTGATGTCAAAGTACTCTGGAATCTTAAGGAAGATGATAAAACAGAGCAAAAAGAAAAATAAATCTCCAGAGATTATAACTATAAAGATTGATGATTTTCTATGTGGACCAGATGGGTTTGAACTTGTTTCAAGGTTTTGTTACAACAATGGAGAAATCTCAATCGATGTCTCAAATGTTTTGACTTTATACTGTTGCTCTGTTTTTCTAGGCATGACGGAGAAGCTCTGTTTCTCTAATCTTATACTTCAGACAGAGAAATTTCTAGAAGAGGTGTTGTATGGTTCTTGGAGTGACATTGTTGTATGTCTCAAGAACTGTGAGCAAGTGTTCCTTCAAGCTGATTCATATGGTCTTGTTGATAAGCTCATCTTCGCAGCTTTGATCAAAATCTCTCGGAGTTCAGAGTCATTTAGGTCGACCAAGAACACGATTGAATCAGACAAAACGTATATCTCAAGGTATGTTTCTTGCGTAAGAAGCAACGAGTGGTGGTTCAATGATATGTTAATTCTCTCCCCTAAGATCATCTTGAAGCTAACTAAGATCATTGAAGTTTATAAAACCAATGTAAAAATCTTAGTCTTAACCAAGTTTCTCCTCCATTATCTCAAGACAAAACTCCAAACCACTACAGAGCTTATGAAGAACATGGTTGAGTACTCTGAGTTAGCTAATACAGCTGTTAAAGGAGTGATTTTTACTGGAAAATCCGAGTTTTCTTGTCGAAAACTCTTCTGGGTTCTTCGAGTTTTATCGAGTTTTAATCTAAGTATAGACTCAAGAATGAGTCTAGAAACCCTAATTGGAGAAATGTTGGAAGAAGCAACACTTGATGATCTTTTGATATCTGGAGAAGGAAGTAAAGAGAATGGTTTCTATAATGTTGATCTTGTGATAAGATTATTAAAAGTGTTTGTGAAGAAAGAATCAAATGAGAAGAAAATTAAAGAGATTGGGAAATTGATTGATAAGTATTTAAGAGAGATATCTCCAGATCAGAATCTAAATGTGTTTAAGTTCATTGGTGTTATAGAGAGCTTACCAGATTCAGCTAGAGATTTGTTTGATGGAGTTTACAAAGCCATTGACATCTATCTACAGGTCAGTTTTTTTTTCTTGAATTTTTTCATAAGCTAATTAATAAAGTGAGACAAAAATAAAGAGAATAATATTTATTTTATTTATTTGTATTGGATATGGACATAAAGATGACAAATGTAGACAAATTTCATTATATTTATTTTTTTATATTATTTTGGGTTTTATATATATATGAAGGGATGAAAAAGAGTTAACTATTCTTTTATCCAACATGAAAGATCTTAAGTTTGATATTAATGTGTATTTTCATACATATATATATGTATTATTATATACAAATAATAATGGTGTATGTATAGTTTATCTTTAGATTCTTGATTCTGTCTTGTAACTGCTGTGGGGTTTCATGTCAGATTGTACACAAGGCCATAGTCCATTATTAATCAAAATATCTAAAACCTCAAAAAGTAATATTTTTGGTAAGGTAACCTTTATTAAACTATTACACTTAAAAAGTAAAAAATACATGTAAAAATTAAGATTTTTTCATAAAATAAAGATTATTTCTATTCATCCGTGACTTCGTACAGTAACAGTTTTGAAAAATAATTGGAACAATGATAGTCAGTTTATAAAAGCATTTTATGTATATCATTTTGCTATTTTTTTGAGAAAATTTAGATAAATCACGAACTTAAAATAATTTATTCTTTTTAAGAACATGAATTTAATTTGGCCATGAACTTTTATGTATTACAAAAAATATAAATTATAGTAGTGACTTTGTTTTGTTGTTTTTATTGTTGTACAGTCTCATCAGAATCTAACACCTCAAGATCGAACAAAGATATGTCGATGTCTCAACTACAAGAAACTAACAAGGGAGACTTGTAAACATCTAGCTAGAAACCCTAAGATCCCTCCAGAAATCGCAGTTCAAGCACTCATGTCAAGATGTGACAATCAACAACACACAACTGCAGAAGTTAAAGTTGTAAACAAGAGTCTTTCTTGTAGGTATTCACAAGAGAAAAAGAAGCCTGTGTTAATACATCTGGAGATATCAGAGAGATTAGCTGAGAAGTTAAAGACTAGAGAAGGATCATCATCATTTAGCTGTAGGTTTATGGATAGTTTCAGAGAAAGTTTATGAGGAAAATGTAAAGGTTCAAGTCAAGATTGAGTAGTCAAATCTTCCAGTTCATCTGGCAAAGCTCTGAATTCACTTCGATCCAGCTACATTCCAGCGATTTCACCATTCTTTCATCTTTCATTTGCTTTCTTACCCAATCAAGTACAAATTAGCCAAGAGCATGTATCCTCACACTGTGACTAGGTTGCAGCTTGATCACAGAGGAGGCTGCGTATTTACCTAACTCATAGTCTTTGTTATTAAACAAGACTCTAAACAGAGTTCCCAAAACCACATATGTTAGCCGTAACAAGAGCTTTCATTTTTAGTTTCGCCTAGAGCCCTCGAAATCAGGGTATTATCTCTATCAAACCTTTTCTTCCAAATATATCAACCATACATGCATAGTGATCCACATTTGGCTCTAAACTGAAATGTTCCTTCATGCTCAAGAAAAGCTTTTAAGCCTCTTCCACAAGGCCTCCATGAGCACAGGCGCTTAAGACAGCGATGTGTTCACGTTAAGACATCTTTTGACTTCCAAGATCGAGGCTTCTTTTAACATGGTAGCTGAGTCTTCGAGTATATTCAAGCTTTGTAGGAGCCATTCATTTTAGACAGTACTTTTGAATTGTATCAATCGCCTGAAGTAATTTGTTCTCCGGTTTAGATCGTTGGCCTATTTTCTTAAACGATTTGCAAAAGTAATAAACACAATAAATTTACAGGGGCGTTTACTTTTTTCTTCTAAGAATCACTGACTTTGGCGACAATAACTGAAGCATAGTGAGCAATGTTCGTCTCAGGTGATTGTTTTAGCCTTGCAATGACAGGGAACAACTCCGATGACTTCACGAACTGTCTGCAAATCTGATGGTTCGAACACATTTTAGCCAATGAGAAAAGTGAAATCTTGAGTGGTGACTCACTTGCTGTCTCTTTCTTGCTCGGGTTCAAGGCAAGAGCCGAGCAATCTACAACCAGCTTCAATAACGCCTGCACAAAAAAAATCCATTTATTTTTGACCTAAAAAAAAATAATCGTATGTAGTTGTTAACTAACTTGTAAAGCTCCTTTGGTGTCACAGAGTTTATTGGAGTTTCGAACAAGGTTGCTCAATGCACCAGCAGCGTTTGCTTTTGTCTTGTCTTCTTCAGCAGTGGTTAAAACCTTTGCTAGCTGAGTTATAGATCGTCTTAGTTCTTCATACAACGTGTCGTTATGGTATGCAGCGTTTCCAATCTACAAAAACATAGAAATGAAATGGCCTCTTTTAAAATTTGATCAAAAGTATTATGGAGATGGACAGAAACTGATGATTATTACAGCAAAGCAAGCAAATTTCTGTGTTCTTTTGTCTGGATCAGCACATCGATCAATGAGGAGACCGATGATTTGATGTTCCGCCTGCAAATAATAACCACACAGACTATATAAGAAAGAACACTTTTGTTCTGAAACGTTTGAGCTTCTTACTTAATGTTATAACTTACAAGAGAGCTGTAGAAATATCCATTGTGTCTACACATATTTCCCAAAGCACTACAAGCTTTTGCGCGTATATTTGGATCCGAATGAGTAAGAAACTCCTTTAAAGGTTGCAAAACTGAAGCCTCGCCGATGTATTTATAGAAAGCCTGTACGGTTAAGAATAGTTACTAAATGTAACTAAGCCGATGATGACAATTCGAACACATCATATGTTTATCCTAGTGTCTTACCTTATCCATTCTCGATAGATCAGATATGATCATCAGAATATCAAGTATGACTTCTCTTGGACTCGATTGGTTGAGTAATTTTTTCATTCTGTTAGGATTCCATAGACCTTTGCTAACAAGTTCGACTGCGAGATGTGGACGACCCACCATTTTGGCAAGAAAAGCAACTGGCCTAACTAAATCTTTTAAATCCAAATGTTCCAAGCACCGAAGTATTAAACTTGGTACTCCCACCTGCAAAACATTTTATCAAAAATACAACACAAAGACATATCACCCAGAAAAATAAAACCATAGCTTATAATAAACAGTTGCAACATGTTTATGAGGCAATAACTAATCGAATCCACATAAGAGCATTTTTCCAGTTTTATATGCATTCAAAAACAGGTTGCACATGATGTGCAAAAGTCTTTTTTTGAATATAATTTAACATATTATTAAAAAATATGTTTATGAGGTGATTTCAGCTCATGCATCATGAGAAATAAAACTATAGCTTATAATAAACAGTTGACCAAAGATATGTACAAAGCAAGGAAACAGAATTGAGGAACTAACCTCCAGGAGGAGTTTTATGTATTTGTCCATTTCTTCTTCTATAGCTTTTAGCAAATCTTTATCTTCCATACACACTCTCACTCCAGGAGAGCCCATGTTGAGGATGAATCCACTATTTACAGAAGCAGTGGCTGATAATAAACCTGGTTGACTTTGTAGAGCAACAAAAGGAAATGCTAAGAGATCAATTATCACATTTATTGTCTCTCTGACTCCATCTTTTCCTCCACCAGGACCTCCCCAGTTCTTTACTAGCTTGATATGAGCATCAGATAATAAATAAGTTATCAGTTTCATGTTTTCAATCTTCAAAAGAACTTGACGGAAAGTTAAAGTGCCACTCGAAAGACAGTGACATATGGATGAAACAGCCCATATAACCCCAATAGGAGACAAGCCAATCCGGTTAGGCGTTTTCTTGATGTCATCTGAGGAAGCATTTGAAAGTTTGCAAGCTAACAGATTTATAAGAAGCAATGGTGTACCACTAGCAATAAGCTGCTGCACAGTCAAAGGTCCTCCACACTTCAATCTGGATTCTAATAAACCGATACATCCATCAAGAAGGCCATGCCATTTGGTAAGATTACACCTGGCAGGATGAGAGGCAACTTCACCTTCATTACTTGGCATAGGCCTAAGATGATTACAAAGCTTAGTAGCTCGAGGAATCAGAGGCACCGACATCTCAGAGATAGAAGATTCAGCAGAAGATCCTTTTTCAAGAGAGAGAATAGATGCAATAGCAAGCATAGCAGATGAAGAGTGATTCTGAAGAGAAGCTTCAATTTTATCATCTGAGGCAATGTGATTGGCTATGGCAGAAAGACGATGTAGCTGCTTCTTCGAAGAAGTGGTAAGCATTAACATGGCAGAATTTCTCCCAGACTTCAAACATTGAGCAACTGTTGCCAATAGAAGACATGAATGGAACACTAGAGTGTTCAGTCTGCCCTTGAAATTATTTGTTTCTCCTGTTTTTTGATCCTTGCTTGATGATGTAGCATAGGATAGTATGGAAAATATTTCTGAAATAACGGTACCATCCTCTCCACCACTGAATACAGTAGTAATAGGTAGTGAACTGGGAAGACCACAAAGCATGCTAGGCATAATTCCGTTGTGAAGGCAGCATCTTGACAAGAGCTGAAGCATCACATAAGCAGTTTCCAGTTAAGTTTCAAGGGGGAAAGAAAAAGAAATGTGACTATAGTGGTGGCCCAAAAAAAAAGTTATCATGTAACTCAGTGAATCCAAACAACCTACAACTTTCTCAGTTAACATAGCCAAACAAGGAGAGAAACATCACATAATCACCTGAATTGCAGAAATCAATGGAGCCTCCACTCGTTGGTGGAGGCAATGACTGACTGCAAGTTGCACATGCTTTGATCGGAGATATGTTCTCGTCACTGTGTCGACAAGTTTCTCAGATAACGAACCCCACTCAGAGTTCCTATCGTCAAGCTGAGAGAGATGATGGCTCTGCAAAGCATCTAGAGGAAACATGTCGGCATTATCTTTCTTGAAGAAAGTTTCGGATGTATCTATGAGGATCCATATTGCTCTACAAGCTTCACAGGCAGCTGCTAACATGTGTGAAGAGCCAGAAGCTAAACTCGACCCAGAAGAAGCCAAACAAAGACACAAATAATCAACTATACGAGACATGTTAGCATGTTCTAAAATCTGTTTAGAAGCAGAATCAGGAGTTGAAGACTTAAGATCTTCTGCAACTCGAGACAAAATCGTTGTGATGCAAGAACATGCCTCATATAAAATTCTCCCAGTTCCCTCTTCTTCCCATCCGACAACCTACATATACAGAGAGTAATAAATAAGTATAGGTGTTTTGTCTCCAACAGACATGTGCAGCACAAGGAAGGTCACCTGTACAAAGATTTCCACTACTTTGGTCCAGTGCCTGATGTAGGAACTATCTATGCTAAGGCCTTCAGTATGCCCAACTAAATTTTTAGTGACTGAAAGACTCTGATTAAACAATATGTCCGTGTTAAAAATCAGTTGAGTTTCTTTATTTTCAGATTGTGAAATACAGGCTGATTGTCAAATAAAGTATGAGATCAAATCAAACACATTCCAGTTTTGGTCAAAAGAATTCACCTTTGGTATTATGTTGTTGAACTCGGATGATTTCAACCCAACAAGAGTGTCAGTAAAGTCTAGCAATGCACATGTTATTTTCTCCATCACTGGAACTGAAACTATGGTGCGAGCTGCAACCAAGTTGGCAATGATCCTGAGGGACTGAACAGAGCAAGCAACATCCTTGTCTCTGTGCACCAACCATGAAAGAAAATGTAAAACATCATAAGTTGCACCAATTCACTGGAAGAGAATAAACAATCATAAGACCACAAAGTTGCAACCCTGTTTTGAATCTGGATTACATTGAAAAACTATTTATGATCCTCTTATTATGATAAGGTAGAAGTCCAACCAGTTCTATTATAAACGGAACAGCCCATAAACCAAATTATATTTATACCTTTTAGAATCATGCGGTGATTTTGACCATCTTTCCAGTGATAGCAAAACAAGATCCAATGCATTATCATCTTCACCTATAACTTTTGCTCCTTTAACTGTGCGGGATGTATTTTCCAATTTGTCTAGTGCTGTGTTACCTGAATCAGAAAAACAACCCAAGTATGAATGAGTATGATATATGTAGAAAGCAACAAATCAACGAAGCTCCTAAAGCAGCTAAGGTTTTTTTTTTTTTGATTTCATGTCATATTATATTCAAGAAAAAACATTGTTTGCATAATTTCCAACTTTGAATTGAAAGTTAATTACAGCTAAGGTTCTTTCCACAGATAAGAAAATGTATTTGGATTTTCTGACACTAGTCATTAAGACATGCAAATAGACAAAAGGAGAACTGCGTTATTAAATTTTGAAGTAAACAAAAACCTGAAGTAAATTCCTAAGAAAAAATAGAGAAAATTACTAGATCATGGGAGTTGTATTTAACTAAACAAACAAACATAAACCCAGCATGGCACCATAGAAAAAAAACAAGAGAAATAAATAGAGAACAAAGACTACATGCTTCTTTAAGAAGAAAATGCTTTGGGCCTTAACCAACAATGAGATGATGATATCCAAATATATGTCAAAATCCATCTCATATTACCTGAAATTTTAACCTCCTCTTGGGTTGGGAATCCATGGAAATCTTCGGGAGGTGGAGAATTTACATTAACAGCATTCTTCATATTTGACTGAACATCAGGCAGAATGCTTGGAGCAGAGGTCTTCTCAACCAAGGCCGCAGAGTCACACTTTTCTGTGACATATTAACACTGGAATATTAGTGATGGGGAAAATGACTAAGCGACAGGGTTTAACCACAGACTGAAGATAATCAAACCATTTTTCTGTTGCATTCCATTTCCATTGAGCTTCCAAGCTGCATTATGGTCAAGTAATGGAGTATGCATTCCCTGAATACAAGTTCAAATTGTTCTTAGTCATCCATGTTTCCAAAAACATTTTCAATTCCAAATCCTCTCTACTAAATGAAAGGACAGTTTTCACAAAACGCTCTGTACATAAGACTCAAGTAACATCAGATTGTTACCCTGGCTTCAACTTCCTCTAGTGATTCTTTAACGAAGGGGTGATCAAGAAGAGCAGGCCAAGTTAATCGACTTTGGGGCACCTGCAATGCAATAGACAAACAGTTAAACCAAGTCTTAGAATAATCTCAAACATATCAATAAATGGTGAAAAAGACAGCTGGGAAATAATAGAAATTTCACCTTGTTAAGCAATCCTTTCAAAAAGCTTTTAAAATAAGGGCTCATTTCATCAGGATATTTGACAGGGTCCTTGAAGATTTATTAAAATATTAGCTCAAACTCTTAGCATAGACTCTAGAGAATTATCCAAAGATTGATATACCTTAACAATGTGACGAATGAGAGCATACACAGAATTAGTGTAGAAAGGAGGTTGGCCTACAAATAATTCATACCTGATATATCACAATAGATTAATTTAAACCATCTCAAGTGCAGTGAAATGTGCATTACACAAGAATCAAGAATGAAGCAAAAAAGGAAAACAGTGAAAGAAAAGCCATCACGGCATGACAATAATATATGCAAGCTTTTCATAACAATAGAAATTAAGTAGGACAACTCAGATGAGCCTCTCCACCTACAATATAACACCAAGAGACCACAAGTCAGCAGTGTGATTGTAAGGCTGTTCTCTCACAAGCTCTGGCGCCATGTACAGCGGAGTGCCTGATGTAAAATTGTCGATGGATTAATAACAATTGCCTGAACTGAGTTATTCATTCATTAATACGCCTTAAGAAAATAAAACCTTTAATGGATCGCAAAACCACGGTGTTGGTGGACATAGCTCGAGCAAAACCAAAATCACATAACTGAAAATCAAATGGAAGACAGGTAAGATGATGCTATATAGAAATAAGAGAAATATATAATCAATCAGGGTTGAAAAGTATTCTTGTTTCTACTTATAGTTAGCTAAGTATTTGAGACTCCCAGCTAGCCACATCCTCTTCTAGTATTTGCATAATAATCTTTTCTGAAACAATCATAGACTGATAGTTCCAAGGGTCATAAATCATTTTCAAGAACTTAAGAAAAAAAATGTAGAAGTGTTGTGCGTGGGAAGCATTAAAACCAGCATTTCAAACATAATTCCTGGAAGCAGCAAAACGAAAGTTATATTACCTTAACGACAGACCCAGCACCAATAAGAATGTTTTGCGGCTTCATGTCACGGTGAATTATACGGTTTGAATGCAAGTAGTGCAGTGCTTTAACCTGGATTTCAGAGAAGTTTTGACATGTCTTATTAATCATAAAATAGGAAATTAGGTATATACACAAGAGCCATGTTGGTAAATCGTATTACCAACTGCTTTGCGATTGCTTGAACTTGCTCTTCTGGAAGGCATTTGTCATCTTCAAGAATCTCAAACAATTCACCCTGTGAAATTATGTGATCCTTGATACATCTTTATTTCAACAAATAATTCCAACTACATGTTTCGTAAATGAGTTCTTTAGATTCTACAATCAACAGGAAGAAAAGTACTTGGGCAAACTCAGTGACGACGCAGAACTCTTGTGCATTTTCAAACGAGTCGAGCATTTCAATTATATTCTCATGCTTGAGCTTCCTCAATATCTGAGGCATACAAATAATTTGTTCAAATCCAATAATATAAGGAGATGTAACAATAGATTGGAATACAAATAGATATAAGTCCAAGGAGTGAAATTTCCTAACCTCGATTTCTTGCCTTAAACTATGTATATCCTTGTCACTCTTTCCTTGTTTCATGATAAACTTCATCGCCACCGTCTGACCAAACACGATAAAATTATCAAATCAAGATTTGATTAGCTGCTTTAAGTAGCCAATGATAACTAATTGGATAACACAACAATAATACCTGACCAGTGTACTTTCGTCTTCCTTTGAAAACCCTCCCAAAAGAGCCTTCACCAACGAGCTCTATCACATGATAATCCTCGACACCCATATTTGAATAGATTTTAATCTGTAGAATAAAGCAACGTTTTAGCTTCCAACGTTATATCACAGCACCGTGACTCAATACAGCACAGCTGAGAGAGTACATTCCTAAAACTATCCTCCGTTTCGATTTATTGTTTAGCATAAACCAAAAGTAACGAATCAAATGACTTAAAACATCAAATCAAGGCTACCAAATGCAGATCCTAAACCTGATTGGCAAAAAGAAGCAGCAGATGTTCGAACTAGACGGGAAAATGAAATTGATGAGAGTAAAAACGAATTACAGAACCAAGGATGCGTAAGCTAGACGAAGTGGTGACTGACGGAAATAGTAGAACTGTGGACGCNAACTGTGTGTGTTTGGATATACTCTGGAAATTTTTGAAATTCAAAAAGAGGGAAAAATATTTACTCCTCTAGATTGCTCTCTCAAACGTTACAAAATTTTTTTTTTTTTTTTTTTTTTTTTTTTT
>KE158005.1:22903-40727 GCA_000411055.1 Leavenworthia alabamica
GTCTTGACGTCTTGCACTTACTGCTAGCTCGTCAGCATCTTTATTCTTCTTTCTGAAAATCCATTTTAGGGTAAATTTTCTGAAAGATATCTTGACCTTGATAACAGCATCTAGCATGGCTTTAAAAGCTGGCCAATCTTGTGGAGCTTCAATCATTCCAATGATATCCATGCAATCTGAAAAGAAACATACCTCCAATTCATCTATTTCAATCATACATTGCATAGCCCATATTAAACCTTCCAATTTCGTATGTAAAGCAGATAAGCTTTTGAAAATTAAAAACCACAAAAAATTAAAAACCACAATGCATATTTTCCAATTTGTTTATTTTTAGAAAGGAAAAAGAAAACTTATTTATTATCATTATTGATTCAACATATGGTTGAAAAATCATTTCTTGCAGTTTTGGTCAAGATTACTAGATTAGCACATAGGTGTTGATGCATCTCACAAGTAGAACTGACCATTCAGATTTATTTTTCGGTTTTTGGATAACCGATTTAAGACATATTAAAAGCCAACATAAATCGATTTATTTTGGTTCGGTTTTAAAAAATAAAATTATTCGAAATTAAACCAAATCTGAAAAACTGAAACCTAAACTCTAAAACCCGAACCCCCCCCCAAAATTCGATGATAAAAAAAATCTGAAAAATCTAAAAACCGAAAAACAAAAATCTTCTGAAAAATCGAACTGAAAAATAAAAACACAAAAAAACCGAAAATCTTTATATAACTCAGTTTATTTAAGATAAGTCTAAAATACCAAAACTAAAAAATATATTTAGTTCATAAACTAATTGATTTTAGCACTAAACTCATTCCGTTTTGATTTAAATTTTTCTGATGGGTTTTAGGATTTATGTACACCCTTATTCATACACGGATTCAAACACACAATATGTTTTTTTAATATAACTTTGATAATATTTTACCGAATATTACTATTTTTTTTAAAAAAAATTCCGTTACATAAATAAATATAACTGACGGACGAGACGAGGAATGGGATTAAAATAAATTTAACGGTAGAAAATGAGAGATGTTCTTATTGGTGTTTGAATGAGATTAGTAAACGCCGCTTATCTTCTGATATCATCAAGCTCAACCAAACCACCGTCTAGGGTTTACTCTTCCCATCTCCGCCGCCCTTTTCTCTCTCACTTCCCCTTCTCTTCCTCGTCGTCAACATCTTCCATCACAGCTATGCCGGGTTCCGAACCATCGGAGATTCACTGGACAGCGAAGAAAGTCAGAGATACTTATATTGATTTCTTCAAAGGGAAAGACCACAAGTTCTGGCCATCGAGCCCCGTTGTACCTCACAATGACCCTACTCTTCTTTTTGCTAACGCTGGTACTGTAAATTGGACTACCAAAGCTTTGATTTGTTTCCCTTTTATCTGTTTTTATGAGATTAGGAAGTTTTGGCTTAAATGATCTGTGCAATTCAAATTTTCTTGATTTGATCTCGCATTCGATGATGCTAGTTAATGAGTTTATGAATGCATTGTTTTGTTATTTTTTCGACTTTGAAGCTTTGAGACTTATTCAATCTCATTTTTAGTATGCATAATTCATACTCTGTCTGTTATTGATTCTTAGCTGTGTAAGTGTGTATAGTTAACATTGAAACTTCTCTATTTTTTCAAGGAATGAACCAGTACAAGCCGATATTTTTGGGAACTGCTGACCCAAATACTGAGCTCAGCAAACTAACTCGGGCATGTAACACCCAAAAGTGTATTCGTGCTGGTGGAAAACATAATGATCTCGACGATGTGGGCAAAGATACTTACCATCATACCTTTTTTGAAATGCTTGGCAACTGGTCTTTTGGAGATTATTTCAAGAAGGAAGCCATTGAATGGGCTTGGGAGCTCTTAACCAAGGTACACCACTACCACCTTGTTTTGCAATACCCTATGGGTCAAAGAGTATATTTTTCTTTGTTTATGCGATTTAAGAAATAAGTATGGTATTCAGTGAAGTAGTCTCATTCCCCTGCGACAGTATGTCACAACTTTGTAAACTGATTCTTCTCTTTTCATTAGATTGTTCATTTTTAATGAGATACATTGCAACAGTATTTCATAATTTTGTAGTCCTCTTTTGGTTAGGTTGCATTTTTCATTGAGAGCTGATGAAAAGACATCCCCCTTTTTCATGCCTCAGGTATATGGGCTACCAACTGATCGAATTTATGCTACCTATTTTGGGGGTGATGAGAAAGCTGGCCTTCAACCCGATAATGAGGCTAGAGATATATGGTTGAAGTTTCTTCCATCTGGACGTGTGCTGCCCTTTGGTTGCAAAGTATGTCTGTTTCATTACTCCCACAAAAGATGATTTTAAAACCGAATAGAAATTAACTCATTTCATTTTTTAATCTTTCTGGTTTTATGCGAAAAGCATTACAGAAAATTTATATATTTGTTAAATCAAATTCAGATGTTAATTGTTTGATCTTATTTTACGCAAGAATGTGCTATCATGTTTTGATAGCTGACAGGCTTTAAAAAACATTGTTTATGATGAAACTGCAGGACAACTTCTGGGAAATGGGTGACACAGGTCCATGTGGACCTTGTACTGAGATACATTATGATCGTGTTGGTAACCGTGATGCTGCATCCTTAGTTAATAATGACGATCCAACATGTTTAGAAATATGGAATCTTGTTTTTATTCAGGTACAAACTCCCTTTGTCCCAATTGTAATTTGTTTCTATTTACTACTCTTTATATGGGTTTCACGGTTGTTCTTTTAAAGATATTGTAGATCGTGGAACTGAAACTCTATATTATGCCGTTATCTAGATTTTCCTTACTTCTTTAGCTTTGTTATTATAATCTCAACAGTTTTCTCTGATGGGACCTGTTAACTATGTTTTCGAAACAGTTCAACAGAGAAAGTGATGGCTCGCTAAAACCTCTGCCTGCTAAGCATGTCGATACCGGGATGGGCTTTGAGAGGTTGACTTCTGTTCTTCAGAACAAAATGAGCAACTATGATACAGATGTGTTCATGCCTATCTTTGATGACATCCAAAAGGTAATTTGTGAAACCTTCTGTTGTCGGTTTCATGACATTCTGTTTATATACTGAGTTACTTCTGTATGGTTCTTCTCATGATGTTTTTTCGCCTTATTTGATACTATCATCATTATAGATCTATTTTCAAGCGGATTAGGGATCTTGATATTTCTATGGATACTATAATCAATCTTTGCCTCTCTGATCTATGGGAGTTTACAGTTATTCTCTTTTCCTGTAATACTCTGTTAATTGTTTTAATATTTATGATTTAGTGATTGTAGAGAATAAAGATCAAGGCATCCGGGTATAGGTGTCCTGGAGATCATTCTTTTGTTAGCTGTGTCATTTTTTCATGTATTTGTCTCTGTGTGAAACTATAAAAAAGGTCCTGACTGGTCCTTTTCCCCTACTTGTTGTGAATTGTAAGTTGATGCTTTCGCAATGTTAGGCCACGGGAGCTAAGCCTTATTCCGGAAAGGTTGGTCTGGAAGATGCGGACAGAGTTGACATGGCGTATAGAGTGGTCGCTGACCATATTAGAACTTTATCATTTGCTATTGCAGATGGCTCTCGTCCTGGTATGACTTGGTTTCTCGCCTCACTTACATTTGTGATGGTAAAAATGTTGTGGACGTCTTAGGATTTGATCATTTATTTGAGTTCCTACCTGCTTCTACATATTCAGCAAAAAGTGTTTTTGGTTCATTGATTATAAGTTGGGCATGATGGCTTTGTCGTTTTTCGTCCTCAGTCAATCGATTATGAAATTCAAATAAAGGTTTGTCCTTTCTTGTCGTTGAACAATTACCATCTGATATCCACTCTCTTGCAGGTAATGAGGGCCGTGAGTATGTTCTGCGGCGTATTCTTCGTCGAGCGGTTCGCTATGGAAAGGAGATCCTAAAAGCTGAAGAAGGGTTTTTCAACGGGTAGGAAATTACGTTTGGTTATTGTTGCATGTTTTGTTTCAGTATTGATTCTTCGTGGCTGGAACATGCTTATTTCTATCCTGTATCTTTTTAGTTGCAGCATAGATGTTTGATACTTGTCTTACCTCAGTCTGTACTTCTTACTGATCAGTTCTTTCTTTTAATCTGTAGGCTCGTAAATTCTGTTATTCGGGTGATGGGTGATGTCTTTACAGAGCTGAAGGAACATGAGAAAAAAATCACCGAGATAATAAAAGAAGAGGAAGCAAGCTTTTGCAAGACCTTGGCAAAGGTGAGAGCTGGATTTAATTTCTGTCAAACCTTTCAACCTTTATCAGTGACACCTTTTACTTTTGTATACATTGTTTCCAATTGCAATATCATTCAGTTTTAATGATGTTGGTTGGACATAATTCATCATACCATCATTTATAGGGAACCTTTTTCTCAAAATGAATTGGTTTAACCTGTTTGTCCTTACATTTTCTTGTTATATATGTGAGTGTATAAGAACAGTTAGATTGATTATAAACTTTCACGGTAGGGAATTGAGAAATTTCGGAAAGCTGGACAGGCTGTTCAGGGGAATACACTGAGTGGAGAGGTACATATCTACTTTTTTTGGTTGTATGTTAGATTTTGCATTATTTCCTTTTGTGATGTTTGAATTTCCATCTCGACAACTGTCTTCTCTTTGCAGGATGCTTTTATCTTATGGGATACTTATGGTTTCCCATTAGATTTGACTCAGGTACTTAAAGTCATTTGTGTTTAGGTACTTATTGTACTTCTTTTTTTAACTCTAATTGCCGGGTTTCAGTTGATGGCTGAAGAAAGAGGTTTGATGGTTGATGTTGATGGGTTCAACAAAGCCATGGAAGAGGCGAGGGAAAGGTCAAGAAGTGCCCAGAATAAGGTCCTTCAACTTTTCTTTCTTTCTTATTTTTAGAAAGTGTTTGATGCTAAACTAATGTGGGACTGCGGACGAAGTTTGCATTTACATTATCTATATTAACTGATCTTCTAATGTCATTTTTTGGTAGCAAGCTGGTGGTGCCATTGTTATGGATGCGGATGCTACATCAACATTGCACAAGACTGGTGTGTCAGCAACAGATGACTCTTTTAAATACATTTGGTTCGAGGTTTGTCCTATTATTCCAGAAAACTTGCATGTTAAGGCTGAATTGTTCTTATGGTAGCATAGAAATGAAGAAATTAGGGCATCGAGGGGTAATTTAGTTTGCTTCAAAGATTCCTTTATTGAGCAATTACCCTGCAACATGTGGTTTCAGGATCACGAGAGTGAATTAAAGGCAATCTACAATGGCTCTGCTTTCCTGAAAAGTTCAGCTGCTGGTGATAACGTGGGACTAGTATTGGCATCTACTAGTTTCTACGCTGAGCAGGGTGGTCAGGTGATCCATTTTATTTGATATGTAAATGTAATATGGTTTGCTGATTTCTTCTTCGCTGATCATGACTGGTGGCATGAAACTGTAGTCTTTGTTTTCATCTTGGCTATGTGTGTATATACATGTGTGGACCTGGTAATAAGTAATAACATCATGACATCAGAATTACATCGTTTGAATTTGCGTATTGGTTAGCAAGTACCATGGTATAATTATTTTCGATTTTGCAACGTAATTTCTGAAGTCATCGTTGACAATTGCTTATTTATCTTAGATTTCATATCCATGAAGGTCTAGCCTCTGATTCACTTCTTACTACCTATTTGTATGTAAATCCGAGCAGCTAACATTTTTCCCCTGCGATAGATTTTTGACACGGGACTTATAGAAGGCGTGTTTGGTACATTCAATGTGTGTAATGTCCAAATATTTGGGGGCTTTGTTCTTCATATTGGTTATCTCTCTAAAGAAACTGGAGAGGTATCTGTGGGGGATAAAGTGATTTGCAAGGTAAAGCTCTGCATCATACAGTGTTTTTCTCACTCAGCATATTTGGTAGTATCTAAATTCTTTCCACCTTTATTTTCCTTGCGTGTAGGTTGACTATGAGAGACGTAAACTCATTGCTCCTAATCATACTTGTACGCATATGTTAAATTTTGCCCTGAAGGTACTCTTTTTCTATAATTTAAGTTACCTATACCGTAATTACTATTTTTTTTTAAATTGAAACTCAAAGCATTCATGTCATGGCCCATGAATTCAGGAAGTTCTTGGGGATCATATTGATCAGAAGGGATCAATAGTTCTTCCTGAAAAACTGCGATTTGATTTTTCCCATGGTACGTTGTTCATTTTTATTTTGATGTGGATGGTCATTTCAATTGTCTGATGGGTTCCATAATTTCGAGTAGGCAAGCCAGTTGATCCTGAAGATTTGAGAAAGATCGAATCCATAGTGAATAAACAGATCAAGGATGAACTGGATGTATTTTCCAAGGAATCAGTGCTTTCCGAAGCCAAGCGCATCAAAGGTCTAAGAGCAGTGTTTGGAGAAGTAAGCTGTCCATCAGTTCTCTTACTATGCCTTGTTAGTTTGGTTTCTCTGAATTGTTAAAGCACTCTCTCTTACTCTATTCAGGTCTACCCTGATCCTGTCAGAGTGGTGTCGATTGGGAGAAAGGTGGAGGATCTCTTGGCTGATCCTGAAAACAATGAATGGTCATTGCTTTCTTCTGAGTTTTGTGGAGGTCGGTTTTCATTGGCATTGGTTATTTTGACCAAAATATGTCTTTCTTAATAGCATATTGAGTATTGGGTTATTTTGGAAATTCTAGGAACCCACATAACAAACACCCGTGAAGCCAAAGCGTTCGCTCTTCTATCGGAGGAAGGAATTGCTAAAGGTATTCGTAGGGTAACTGCTGTGACTACTGAATGTGCTTTTGATGCACTGAATGTAGCGTCTGTACTTGAAAAAGAAGTTGAGGATGCATCCAAAGCAGAGGGGAGTGCCTTGGAAAAGGTTTTTTCTTCTCTCTCTTCCCTTCACACTAAAAAGATCTTTACCTCTTGTTCATTTAGAACTTAATGTGCTCGTTATTGCTTCATCACAGAAAGTTGCTGCTTTGAAAAGCCGGGTAGATGCAGCAGTTATCCCAGCGGCCAAAAAAGCAGATATAAGGGCTAAGATTGTTCAGCTTCAGGTAAGCTCCTTCACCTCTACCCTAAGCATATGTTCTGCTTTCTACTTTGATTAGAGTTTTGCCTAAATGAACGTCTAAAGCGGGAGTTTTCTCTATTGCAATTTGCAGAATGAAGTGAGAAAAGCTCAAAAGAAAATAGCAGAGCAAAACCTGAAGAAATCTGTTAAAGTAGCAACAGAGGCAGCAGAGTCAGCAGCATCTGATGGGAAGAGCTTCTGCATTATCCAGCTTGATGTAGGTCTTGATGCTGCAGCAGTGCGAGAGGCCGTTTCAAAAGTCATGGAGAAGAAGGTACCCCAGTTTTCTCTTAAAGCATCAAATCTAGAAGCTATTTATAGAAAGATCAACTTGGATTTTTTTTGTGAATCTTGTAGGGAATGTCAATAATGGTTTTTAGCACAGACGAAAGCACAAACAAAGCAGTTGTGTGTGCAGGAGTTCCAGAAAAATCGGATCAGTTTAAACAATTAGATGTAACTGAATGGTTGACAAATGCATTGGGTCCTCTTAAAGGCAGATGTGGAAAAGGAAAAAGTGGTCTTGCATCAGGGCAGGTCTGAGTTTTGTTTCTTTCTCTTTAATCTCCAATGAAGTTATCACCACAAAAAGATTTTAGTCTCATATAATGTTGTTTTGGTTTCAGGGAACGGATGCTTCTCAAGTGCAGGCAGCTTTGGATCTGGCTGCTTCATTTGCAACAATGAAGCTTAACTGATTTGGTTGAGAGATTACAATAATCTGTGTGTGGACAGAGTAATCTCTATTTATTTGATAACATTATATACCATTTTACAAAAGTTTTAGTTTTGTTCGCAATTGGTGTTATTATATTTCTTAGTTTTAAGTCCTGAAATGTTTGGCTTTAGTTCATTTATGGGGCTGTAGCTCAAGATCTATGGGTAAACATAACGTAGCTAGTTACGATCAATTTTTAAAGAACATAAGTAATTACAATATATGGATAAAAACTTATACAAATAACAAAAGTAAATGTATATAACTTTAAATAATATAGAGCAAATATACAAAAATGCTCTTACATTTGCACTTAAGAACTATTATAGAGCTTACACTTGTTTGTTCCAACACAAACAGCACATTCGTCTGAATCACCTTCAACATGGCTCAAACAATGTTGAATTCTATCGTTCACAACATCCTGCAAAAAAGGAATTATTAGCCAATCACTAATTGTTCAACATCGAAAAGAACATCAGACCTCAGTTTAAAAATCAGAAGATCAAACTTTGGAAGATCAAAGAAAAAAGTTGCATTCAAATCCTTAAGGCTTAAATTATTCACTCTTTTTGAATAGCCTTACTATGAGGAGTTTATGAAGGCCGAGAGGTGCAGTTATAAGATATGAGATACCAGAGAACTCCTTTGCAGCATCAGCCGTTAACGAAGGAATGTCCTTAATCAAACAAAGTTTATCAGCTCATCGGACAACTTATGTACATATAATCCCAAAACATAAAAACTAAGTCATACCTGATGCCAATGTCTTCCAGGAAACAAAAAGAATGGGCTCACAACTACACGTTTAGCTCCTTGCTTTACACACAAACTAAATGCATCTTTTATAGATGGTTTAGCCAATTCCTGATGTGAAGTAAAAATCATAAAATAGAGAAAAAAACAAAAATCGGAGAACAATATCAAAGTTCTCAAGTCAAAACATATTAAAGCTAAAGTTAAAAGATAACAAAGAAACTGAAACAAAACAAAAAAATGAGCTAAACTCACATGAGTGTTAAAGAAAATTCTCAGGTCTTGTCTTAAAGAAACACTAGTGTTATGTCATGAACATGGGAACAAATCTGAGTTTGTTTTCAAGACCAAAACTGATCTTCTTCAGTTACTAAACAAACATAAAAGATTGTTTTTTTTTTATTGAAAAAAAAAGTAAGAGCATTTAGGGTAGAATAATACCATATGAGCAGGCTCTACAATTAAGTATCCAGTTTTGTCTTTAAACATTTTAACAAACTCATCTGAAACTCATAAACAAACCAGACAAGAGTTAACAAATATAAACAAAACAAACAAATGAGAAAAACTAAGTCTTACTAAGCATTAGATTAGATTCACGTCGACGAGAACCATGATCAACTATTATGATCCCATCATCATCACCGATCTCAAACAACCCTTGGCTTTCCAAGCTTCCAAAACATGGTGATCCTCTTCTCCTTCGTCGTTGAGATTGAAAATTTTCAACTTTTAAGGAACTTAAAGTAGCCCATGACTGATTCGTTCGTTTAATTTGATAAGAAGATGATGAAACAGGATTATCTTCTCTCAGATTGCTACAAAAAAAATCCGAAAAAATTAGAAGATCGGAAAATAACAGAGTAGAGTGTAGAGGTGAAGGCGATATAGAACCGTGGGAAGGGGAGGTTGTGAAAGAGTAGGTTCACCAATATTTGTGACTGAGTCGTCGTCATCTTCGTCCCTCAATGACTGAGACTATCTTCTATTTCACTGGTACGTTTTGTTGGAAAGACTCCTCCATCTTTCACTACGTTTTCATTATACGACCAAACTTTTTAATTAACAATTTAAGCCCCTAAAATCTAAAACGCGGCTTAGACGGGCGTTTAGATAGTGTCTAGGCGTTTACACGGTGTTCATATTAGGCTTTTAGAGTCATAGTTAGGTTTTTAAATGGGCCTGGCCCATAAGAAACTGAAAACTAAAAACAAGATCTCGGACTCGGCCTAAAACGCCACGTCACGTAACCAAACCCAAGAGTTCGGAACCTAGCTACCGAACCAAATTAGATCGGTCTCTCGCGAGTTCTGTCTCATTCACTCTGTTCTACATCAAATCCTCTCTCATCTCTGATTGTAAAATATATAGATGGAATGAGTAAAACCGATTTGTTTCATATCTGTTAGTTCAAGCTAGGTACGAGACCTACCAACTTTGACTATTTTTTCCTCTAATTAGTTTTTTTTCACTAAAATTCGAATGAAACATATATCTGAGATAGGGACTTTGGTGATGTGGTTTCATGAAATTGAAACAACTGTTATTTATGTTGTTCTAAATTGTTTTGTTTATTCTTATTATACTACATTGATGTAAATGAATGATCCTTTTTGTTTGTTGTAACAGTTGTTTTGGAACTGAGGAAAGTAACTTGCGATGTATACAAGGACATTAAGAAGGAACCAAAGATGGAGTTTTGTATTGTATCAAGACAAATGCTTAGTTAGGCCATTGATTCTTAATCACACCATTTCCAAATCTTATAGATTCACAAATATACTAACAAAACATTTGACAAGAAACTACCATTCTCCTGCTAGTGTTGTTATTGCATCTAGAGACTATTTAAGTTATCCTTGGAACATCCAAATATGTCGGTTTAGTTCTGAAGGTGATGGAAGAAATGCTAGTGAGAATAGCCGTTTCCCTTTGAATAAAGATAAGACTGGAAAAGAGAAGAGTGTGATTGCTCTTGAGCATTTTGATTCTCATGCTCAACTTGGAAAACAAGACCAAATTGAATGGCTCAACAATGAGAAGCTTGCAAGTGAAAGCAAAAAGGAGTCACCTTTCATTAATAAACGAAAAAGATTGAAGAACGAGTTTTTGCGGAGAATTCAACCTTGGGAAACTATAAAGCTCTCTTGGAAGTCTTTCCCTTACTATGTCCAGTAATTACCAAAGACTGTTTCTTTCTGTTATTTTGTTAATCTGTTGCTTATATGTTCTGTTTTGCTCATTTTTCTCCCAGTGAACACACTAAAGATACTCTGATGGAATGTGTTACTTCACATATTAAACAAAAAAAGTTGACTTCCATGTATGGTGCTCGTTTAGATTCTTCAAGTCGAAGAATATTGCTTCAGAGTGTTCCAGGTTTGTTGTTGACTAGAGTATGCATTGCAGTGTATTTGTAGTTGTTCTTTTATGTTAAAATATATAATTGGTGAGGAAATTAATTTCAGTAACCATTTGATTATACAGGCAGTGAGCTCTACCGAGAGAGGTTGGTCCGTGCACTTGCTCGAGAAACACAAGTTCCTCTCTTGGTTCTTGACAGCAGTGTTCTTGCCCCTTACGTGAGATTCTGATGTCTATTTGCTGTGACATGCTACCATTTTTTTTCCTGTTTCATGAATGTTAGAGTGATATTTTGTCGATTTTGATCAGGATTGTGCTGATGACTACAATGACGAGTCTGAATCAGATGATGACATTGTAGAATCATATCAGTGCACTTCAGAGTCAGAAGCTGAGGAAGAAACCGATGCAAACAATGATGAGGCGAGTAGCAGTGAAGCGAAAATAGATGGAACTGATGATGAAGAAAGATATTTGGAGATTTCTAAGGAAGTCCTCAAGAAACTTGGGGCCGACATAGAGGACATCGAAAAGGTATGATCTTCTTATGTGAGGTTCATAAAATCTGCCATTATAATTTTTTGTACTATGAAAATTGTGCATCTTTGTTATCATTTCATATAGTTTTTCCAATTTCTTATACTATTTATTTACATGGACTTTTTAGGAGTAGTTAACACGGTTTAATATGCATGCCGTTTCATTGATATTTCTTTGATATACTCGATTAATGATGCATCTCTCTTTGTTTATAATTGATAGTAGAATTTTGAGATGCTCTACATGTGTTTATGTGCTCTATATTGTGGCAGAGAATGTCGGGACAACTACTTGGCTCTACTGAGGTGTCAGAAGCTGCAGTTGTTGATCATGATGATAAATCAAAGAGGCCTCTTAAGAAAGGTAGCCAACTCTCGACATGTTCGACTTGCTATTTACATCAAAGGATGTTTGTCGAACTGGTTGGATAGTATTGTAACGTGTCAAGGCTGTATGTCATCGTTATAGAAGTTCTTCTTAATATATCTTTGCTCTGTGGGTCTTTCATGTTTTAATAAATATCCGTTGTATCTAGCGATATTGTTCTTTGTGTTGTCTTTCTTTCATTAGCCTGTAACTTTTCCTCTTTCATTTCTCCAAGTTTGAATCTGTCCACGTATTTGCAGGAGACCAAGTGAGGTATGTTGGGTCTGCTAAGAAGGATGCAGCAAAGCATAGGTAAATTACCGATTCACTTCTGTTTTAACTTTTACCAAGATTTTAATTGGTTGTCTAGATATAGCACTACTGGAATGGGAAATTGCCATGAATAACTCAGAAAATAGATGGTTAGCTTCTTCCTAATGTTGGAGAAACAATCTGTCTTCATTTTCATGAGATCCCTTTCAGAGCTTGGTTTCTTTGAGTGCGGACGCCTCTTTGTAGCATGTTATTTCATAAAATTGTGTTTCTCTGTTGATGTATAGATTATAGAATCTGTTCAGCTATAGATTAGGCATGGTATCTTTCTTATATGTTTTACCATTGATTTTCTTTGTTATTAAGGCGAGGCAAATTGGTAGTAACTAGTTAGCTTCTTAATTTTAAGTATTTTGATGTTTTACTTCCTTCAAAACTGCTTTGAAATTCTTGAATCTGAACTCATTTCCCCTAGGACTGAGCAATGATTTGCTCTGTGCTCTATTTTCGTTTGTCAGTCAATTATGGCATCCCTGTTTCCTATATTGATATTATTTCTTCCATGTACATGATATTTAATGTAGATTTGAATTATTAAAAAGGGATTTCAATTTAAATTTTCTGATATATTCTAGTTCTCTTCTCTAGAGTACGCATTGAGTGTTTATACTTGTTTATGAATCTGTATCTGATTGTGCTTCATAGTCTTGAAGCAAGTCCACAGTAGACCTAAATATTGGAATAAGGCAGCAAATGCTTCATACTGTAAACCTGGATATTAACAAGTAGTTGGGAGTTGGTCACTGTCACTATTTGTGATCTATGCTAGAGACTTCTTCTAGTAACAAAACCTAGTGTTATGATTTCATCCTTATTTTTTATTCCCTTGTAAATTGATCACAGGGTCGTATTGGGGAAGATTTCTACATCTGATGGTCGAAAGAGTGCTTTTACCATTATTCCTGGCAGGTGAGTTGGTAAGTCATCTAATGGCAAAATCGATAAATTTCTTTTTGATTTTAGGTTTTCTCTTTAATATTTCTTTTACTTTGAGGGATTGTAAACAACACTGGCTGTCCATAGGGTGAACTGAATGCAGCATTGGTCTTATTTTTTCTGTTTGGTCTTGAATTTCTTATCTCATAATCTGGCTTTTTAGAATTATTATCTATTCTTTTGTTGATTTTGTCTGTTTTTATATTAGTGTGTGCTTTTTTATTTTATCTGTGGAAAGATATAAGCTTGTGAAGAAGTTGACAACTGCTAGTTGAATTTTTGCACTATGAAAAACATCTGGGGACTATGAGATATCATCTTGTAATTTCAGGCGCTTAAATATCTTCTATAATACATTGATGAATGGTGATATTATTCAAGTCGATGGCTGCTTGGTCTGCTTATTGGTGTTGAACTGTTGATAGTAATTTTCTCATCAACTACCAAACTATAATTATGATTGTTCAAAGTTAGTTGTATCTGCCTTTTGAAAGCATTGTGCCCTTGGGTTTGGACAGTTTAGGTGTAGCGTTGGATATGAGGCAATTCTGTTATGATTGTTGCCTTTGATGTGTTCTTTGGTTCCTATCTGTGGTTTTATAATTTGATTTGCCTGAAAATGGGGAATTCTATTCTCTGTGTACTCCTAACACATAATGAACTTGCAGAGCTCTGAGCTTGATATGTAAAAGGGTCTCCTATGTTTTATCTTTAACAAGAGTGTATATACTTTCAGGCCATTGTCTAATGGACAACGTGGAGAGGTATATGAGGTGAGTGGGAACCGTGTTGCTGTCATATTTGATTGTGGTGATGATAAAACAACAGAGGGAAGTGAGGAAAAGCCAGCAGAACAGCCCCAGATGTCACCTATCCACTGGGTAGATGGTATAATTCCTCATAATATTCCTATTGTTGATGTGTGAAGCGCGATACTTGTGAATCTTGAGAATTACTCGCTATGTATAAAAGACGTTTGTCATCATATTTAAATGTAGCTAACTAATATATTTCTATGCAGTGAAAGACCTCAAGTATGATTTGGATATGCAGGCAGTAGACGGATACATTGCGATGGAGGCTTTAAATGAGGTATCATTACTCTTAGATTTGGCTTTGCTCATTTTTTAGTTCCAGCTATAGATGTTCTATTTTTTTTGTGTGAAGATGATGCTCCGCCAGTAGCATTTATAGCAAGTGTTCAAAACTTTTTATTTACTTTGTGTAGTTTAAATATATTTATCTATCTACAATATGAAGCTCTGGTCTGTTTAGTCGTAGCATTTTTAACATTTTTCTATCAAGAGGTCCTCTTCATTGAGTTAAGTTATTTTCTGAAACATTGATCAAGTTCTAGCACGATAACATTGAAATTTACCGATTGTTTTCAGAAGATCTTGATGTTCTTTAATCTCTATACTGTGGATGCCTGCAATTCTGGACCGTATTTTTATTTCTGGAAACTTCATATATATTGTTGTCTATAGTTTTTCCATTATTTTCCTGTCTTTGTAGGTTTTACAATCCATTCAACCACTTATAGTCTATTTTCCAGACTTGTCACAATGGTTATCTAGCGCTGTGCCTAAAACGAGACGAAAGGAGTTTGTAGACAAAATTCAAGAAATGTTTGATAGACTGTCAGGTCCAATTGTTATGATATGTGGGCAGAACAAGATAGAAACAGGCTCTAGAGAAAGACAGAAATTTGTAAGCCTGTTATTACATCTTACTAACTTTTGTTCAGCCTTTGTTCCTAATAAGTGTAAGAACAACTTACGTTTTACTGAAAACAGACGATGGTACTCCCAAACTTTAGCCGGATAGCAAAGCTGGTAAGCCAAACGTTAGAATAGCATTTTATTGTGACTTTTTTTTATCATGGTGCATTTGTCTTCACGTGAGTTACAGAAATTTTTATTACTTATTACCCCTTGTTAGTCCCTTGAACACCTATTCTTTGCAACATGTGCAAGTTAATGGAAGCTGTGAATTAGTCACGTTCTTTACATACTTTTTGCAACATGTGCAAGACAGTATATATGGATTCACGCTTTCCATTCTCCTTGATATGACTTTGCTTGTTTCGTCGACCTGCGTTTTAGAATGACATCCCTTGCAATATCATGCTCTTCTTGATATTATTAACTTAATTAAAAGTTTCTTGTTGCCTTTGCGTGTTGCAGCCTCTTCCCTTAAAGTGCCTAACTGAGGGATTCACGGGAAAGAAAAAATCAGAGGAGAATGAGATATACAAGCTTTTCGCTAATGTTATGCACCTACATCCTCCAAAGGTATGCCTAATGTTTTATGGAAACTTTTTATCAAAATAACAACTATTCCTGTATGACTTTAAGCTATGAATGAGGAGGCGTCTATTTGTTATTATGCCTAAGTGAGATAGCATAGACTAGTCTGATTTTATCTCTTGGACATTATCTCTTCTAGACCTCTCTTTAAGAGGTACAAATGCATCGGGGACCCATGTAATCTTTTGAAAAGCTCCTTCGTCACGTGCTACCCAACTTAGCAAATGATAAGCTACTTCCTTTAGTTGTTTCATCAAGTATACATGTTAAAGGTAGGAGACATATACCCTCATCGCCAAAACAGTTTTACGGTATCACAGATGATCATCTTTCTTATGACTTGCTGTGGGCATCAACAATCTATGAGTGGATCCTATATATTTATGAATTTCTGAATAATTCATATGACTGCCTCCTATATATCTCTCAAAGAATAATTTTCGTTCTTGATTCGTTCCTGTAAAATGTTGGTGTAGGAGGAAGATTCCCTCATGCTATTCAAGAACCAACTAGGAGAAGATAGGATCATATTGATATCGCGGAGCAATATAAATGAGTTACTGAAGGTACATAGATCTAGTTTAAGTGTCAACGAGGAAAAATTAGTTGAACGTGTAATGTTTCCACTAATTGTTGTATCCCTCAATGTTCTCTTTCTCAGGCCCTTGAAGAACATGAGTTACTATGCGTAGACTTATATCAAGTGAACACTGATGGGGTGATGTTGACTAAACAAAGTAAGTAACTCAGGATGAAAATACTTGGTTTATTTTGTATTGTTGTTTCTGGTAGAGAATTCAAGCACTTTTTTGCACTGTACTAGCGTTCCTCTCTATTTGTACAGTGGCATTGTTCTTATGCCTAGAGTCGGGTACTTGAGATACGAGTGTGAAACATCTGGGAATAGGAGCTACCTATGAGCACACACTTAGATCCTCAAATTCTCATTTGAACTGCTTGTTGAAAGATGTGTATTTAATGCTCTGATTATATTCAGTTGAGATTGGATACAGTTCCATGTGGTTAAAGTTTGATATCTACTGCTTTTTTTGTTGCAAACATTTGACTTATACACTTGCTTTCGGAGATGAAAATTTTATGTGATGAAGAAGAGACCTCAGAAACTTGTGGCTTTTGTTTTTGCAGAAGCAGAGAAAGTTATTGGCTGGGCTAAAAACCACTATTTAGCTTCTTGTCCTGACCCATTGGTTAAAGGAGGTCGCTTGTCTCTGCCTCGAGAAAGGTACGCATGATTGTGGCTATACCTAATGGATCTGTAATTTTGTTAGTTTTATCTTACTGCATTTTTTCCTTCTTTTTTTTCAAGTCTTGAGATTTCAGTTGCGAGGTTAAGAAAATTAGAAGATAATCTCCTAAAGCCCTCGCAAAACTTGAAGGTTAGATTTCCTGCCCTTGGATTCTGGTAAATGAGTCTTGATTACTTTTGAATAACATTGATGTTTAAAAGAAGACCATATATTGCAGAATATTGCAAAGGATGAGTATGAAAGAAATTTTGTTTCGGCTGTGGTTGCTCCTGGAGAAATAGGTGTCAAATTTGAAGACATTGGAGCTCTTGAAGACGTGAAAAAGGCATTAAATGAGCTTGTTATTCTTCCCATGAGAAGGCCAGAGCTTTTCACTCGCGGAAATCTCTTGCGGGTATTGCTTTTCAGACATATCACTGTTTTCTAAATCAAATACTTCTGTTAAACTTGGCTGATATTCCTGATGACATGACCTTTTTCAGCCCTGTAAAGGAATATTGCTTTTTGGTCCACCTGGAACTGGTAAGACGCTACTCGCTAAGGCACTTGCAACAGAAGCTGGAGCAAATTTCATTAGCATAACTGGTTCAACACTTGCATCAAAGGTAAATAGACTATGTGATATGACAGTGTTTTGTGTCTATTAATCAAGAAGAATAATTAATCTTAACAAATACACTTCACCGGTTGGACATATATTGATATACTTGTCTTAAGGAAAATGTAGTTAGTAAGACACACTGCTATAGATGATTTATGATAGTCCCATTATTCTCTTCCAGATAATTTTTATTCCGATCTGATTCGGCCTTATCTCTGCTCCTTGTTTGTCTTAGTGGTTCGGAGATGCTGAGAAGCTCACTAAGGCTCTCTTTTCCTTTGCCACCAAGCTAGCACCTGTAATTATTTTTGTGGATGAGGTGAGAATTTTGCATCTAAAATACATTGTCTTTACAATATCCATAGTTCTCACTGGATTGGTTTATAGTTTCATTATGGGTAAATGCGACTGACGGGGATTTTTGTTTGATTGATAGATTGACAGTCTGTTAGGTGCTCGTGGTGGCTCTTCTGAGCATGAAGCTACACGAAGAATGAGAAATGAGTTCATGGCAGCTTGGGAC
>KE158005.1:61462-88601 GCA_000411055.1 Leavenworthia alabamica
AGAATACTTGCTAATTCATGGAGAGCATCAATAGCACAAAATATGTGGACAGATGCTTTGAATATGAGATCTTGATTTCAAAAATACAATGTATTATCTTTTAATCTATTTTTTTTAAGAATCTCTCTTTTAATCTATGTTTTCCTTTTTTGTTTTAAGAATCTCTTAAAATCAGCTACAGATTTTTTGTTTTTTATAGAAAATCTCATCAAATCACATACTATATTATTCTTTTTTTAATTAAAAAATCTAAACAATTCTACCAAATGTTCTAAAATCTCATCCAAATCTGCTGGGATTTAAAAAATCTTCAATCCTATAAAATCTCCTAAAATTCTAGTTCCAATACACCCCCCTATGTGTGTTGAGAAATTGGTTAATCGAGAAATGTACTCTTACGAATCTACTTCTAGTATGTTACAGTCTAAATCACTTGTGAATATATGTATATGTGCATCTTAGGAACTTGAAGTAAGCAGTGTCACACCAATTTTAACGTGTTAGTTTTGCTTCACTGATAAGCAATGTAAGTAGCTTAGTACAAGGGAAACAATTTCTTGGTTCATCTTGCTCTTTTTTTTTTCCTTGGCATTTGTTAGTTGTATGATCACAAGCTATTTGCCTTGTCTTTTACTGTCACAGGCCCAAGGGCTATCTAATGTACAAGATATTAAGAATGTGATTTGAGGAAAACTTTGGACCATTTAAGAAGGAGATGATGAATATTAGCATCCATGCGAGTACCAACACCACCCCACACTAACATGTCAGCCATGTCTCCAATTGATGACCCACTCACTTCTTTCACCTCTTCGAACCCAAGTCTTTTGTAAAACCTAACCAGCTTATACATGGAAAATATTCAGCTGGGTTCAGTATGTGTTGGTACATAATAAACCAATTGGATTTCATAATTAATTCCGGTTAGTACAATTAGCCAAACAAAATTCTCAATTTTAATTTCAATAATTGAGAACTGATATTGAAAGGCCATCACCACCACTTAGACTCGGTCCGGTTCATATAACCCAAAAAAACTAACATTTTCAATTTCAATTTCAATAATAGAGGTTAGAGAGGGAGGTACCTTGGAATGGTAGAGATCAGAGTCGTAGATAGCGAGAAGCTGAGCAGTACGGCAACCAGAGTCGTAACCATAGCGAATAGCTAAAGCTCCGACGTATAAACCAACTCCAAGAACAGATTTATCCATAGTCTTCGTTTCTCTTGTCAGTTTTATAGTATCCAAATGCAGAACCAAGCCGTTTCCGAACCATGGCCGTACCACTCCCTCAGCTCGTCCCACCTCACCGCCTGTGTCTATGTTCTTCCCCGTCACTCTAAAAAACGGTCCTAATGTCTCGATTTTTAAGTCAAGCTTTCGAGCTCTTGATGACGTCAGGATGTCTGACATCGACGGTAGGGATTTGGGATCTCCGAGACAATTGGACGGTGACAGATTAAGTTTCAGGGGGCTCATAGCCGTCATCTTCATTTCCTCTGTATTTCGTTCCTTCAACGATAAAAAAAAAATCAAAAACAATGATGAGGATAATATATAATTAGGCACCACTAGACAGATGACACGTGTCATTCTCACAAGAGTCAAACATTTCTAAAGCTTTAAGGAAAGGCTGACTCACGAGTCTTTATTGCTCTTCGTGAAGTATGTGTGTATTGGGATGTGTTTCTGATCTGGTTTCTGCTTCTTTAGCTTGGACGTTGCCGTTTCCTTTCCAAGACTCCTAACAAGTGTGTTTAATTATGAAGTTTCAGTGAGATATAAGCAGAGATATGTGAGAGAGTAGGCTTAATATGTTGTTACTGTGAGCTAACCTTCGTTTTAAAGCATGTGCTGTAGAAGAGCTAGAACCAGATTCTTCATTTTGAAGTCTCTGGGCTAGATGAAAATCAGAGTGTTCTTGTCTTTCCTCGATAAAAGATGGTGGTAATTCTATCCCACACAATGAACATTTGTAACCATCAACCCAAACTAACGGCTCCATCTGTGGAAATACTGATACTGCTTCTGTGTTTTGTGCATTAGTATTATCACTCGTATCTGGTTTATACTCCTTCTGTTTTATAAGCAGAATATCTCCTTTCAATCCTTGTGGCCTTTCTTCTTTTTTCATACATTCTTGATTTGGAGTAACCTTTTCGGAATCTATTTGGGATCGTTCTTCATATTCGACAACATCCTTCAAATCGGCATAGCTTGTCTCATGGGAACCAAAGGATAAACTCACGCTCTCGTCGTTATCATACAGATCTTGCCTTGAGTTATCTTTTTGAATGATGAACTTAGTAATAGTTTCCTGTGAAGGATCAGAATTTCGTACTTCTTCACTGAACTGCGACATGCGCAACCCTACATATATACTTCTGTAGTTTTAGTAGACAGGGTAGAATATGATTATGTTTCTAAACAAAGAAGATTGACGAGCAATATAGAGCCGCACCTATCAACCTTATGGAAACAGGAAGTTCTGCCTTCAACAACTTTGTAGCATGTTTTAGTATATCATCGCTTGAACTTGTGTATCTCTGCAGGGTTACAGCTCTGCTCCTGATCTAAGGATTGCAGATTTATCACACTTTGATGGATTTTAAAAAAGAGAAAACAATTAAGGAGAGTACCTCAAAGGAAGCAGTTTTCAGTTTAAGTGTCAACGTTCTTGCGGTTAGACCTTCCTTTTTCATGTCATCAGATAGCATTTCTGCAATTTCAGCTGCTCAGAAACAAAAGAGATATTAGTTATGCATGTCTTATGTGCGGGAAAAAACCACGAACGCCCAAACTACTCACCCAACTTCGGATATAGTAATCTTTCATTTCCTGTTGCAGCAAATGTTCTCTCGCTGCTAATACTTTTACGAGACCTAACCTGAGGGGTGTCTGTTCTTCCCAGTCCTAGTCCAACAGACAGAAAAAAATCTACAAAATTTGTTTGAGCAATAAACAAACCATAATAAGTTCCATTAAATTCTTCATGTGAATCATGACTAAACAAATCATTCACTTGAAAGGAACAGTCAAAAAAGGAAACAGGAGATGCTGGTACCTGCAGAAGACTGAGAGAAGAGAGCGTAGAGAAGAGATCCCTTGTGCACCATCTCTTCACATGTTTTGATTCCTAAAGCATCCTTCAGAATATGTTCAGTAACCTTACCAATTCCCCCTATCTGTTAACCAATTTACAACTTGCATTTATTTAACGAGTAAATACAGAAAGTTATAAACACAGTATCATCCCTAGCACAGATTTTCAACTCAATCTCAAACCTTACCCGACTTTATTTCAGACACCTAGGATAATGGTTTTTGACAAAGTACCAAACCCTAGCAGTCGCAAACAAAATGAGGGTTTTCATGTTCTGTGCCAAACAGTTACTAAGTTCTGCATGGCATCGCAATTCGCTAGTACTACCAATATATCCTATTTTACTGGATATCTAATCACGCCCACGTTACGTAGCAAATTAATTGAACTGGGGAATAATTGGAATGACAGTTTCTCTTCATCAACTTTTCAGAAGAAGAAAAAATGCTTCCAAAGAAATGACAGCCAAAGCAACAATTTGGGAACATATACCTTTCTTATAGGAAGGGAAGATATGAACGCCATGATAGTTGATCGGTCATTTTCTACAACAAACTGTCCATTAGGCTTGTTTATGTCTGAGCAAACCTGAAATATGGTAGTGATGGATTAAGAAAACAATAAATAATAGTAATATAGACCACACTGACACATGTAACATGGAAAATCAGAAAAAGATAGACTTGGAAGAACTAAAGAAGTTTATGCACATATAAAGAGAACCTTGGCTAGCAATTGGTTTGCCGCTACTCCAGCACTACATGTCAGTCCAGTCTCGGAATAAACAGAAGATCTGAGTTCCACTGCAATCTGCACAAAGTAAAAGAAGAACAGGGTACAGTTTCAGTGTCAGCCAAAAACTCTTCTCAAATAAGACCATAAAAAAAGATTGCATCTCATGAGCTCACACTTACTTCTCCACCTGAAAGACCTCTTTCTCGACAAACCTCAGTTATATCAAGGTAGGCTTCATCCAAGCTCCCAGCAATGAAGTTAGGGTCATAGTTCCTAAAAACTAAATGAAACACATATATGCGAGTAAGCAAAGAAAAACAAGAATGGCAACCATAAAGCTACTCATGTCAAAAGATTAACAACTAAACTAACCCTTTCTAGTTAAGTCACTGTAGTGAGTATACTTGGTGAAATCTACAGGAACAAATATCAAATCTGGACACAATTTACGAGCAATAAAGCCAGGCATTGCTGCACGAACCCCAAACTTCCTTGCCTAATAAAAATTATAAGAAAAATTAACAATTGAGTACAATGTGTAAGCATAAGTTGTAGCAAACAAGTTAAAAAAAAACCTCATAATTAGCTGTGGAGATCATGGACAAGCCACCAACAGCCATCGGCTTGCCCTTAAGTGAAGGATCACTCAAAGTTTCAACAGCAGCATAAAAAGCATCCATATCAACATGTAGCCAAATTCTAGATAGGTCTCGTGTAGCTTCTAACTCTAATATCCTTTTATCAACAACCTTCTGATAATTAGATAAATCATAGGAAGAGAGCTTTACAGATTTATCACGCATATGATCAATCTTTTGTTTCATAAGAGCTTCTTTACGTTCTTCATTTTGAAAATATTTGGATCCTTTACTCATTTCATATACAATCCTCTGTACTTTATCCTTATCAACTCCTTCCATACCTAAAACATTGAACGAGTTTATAGATACTTTAATTCAAGCATAAACCAATAAGTAAAAATTGATATTCCGAAATTTTCACAATTGAGATAACACATGAACAATGTTCTGAGAGACTAAGACCAGTCAACTATAAATTTTCCAGAATTTGGGGAAATTCTAATCAGGAAGAAACAAATCGTGAAAGAGATTATTGAAAAAAAACGAAGAAGAAGAAGATAAACCCTAAGGGGAATAGAAAACAATCTAGAAACAAACCGGCTTTGGCGTTGGTGAAGACGGTGTTGTAGGATTCCCATGGACGCGACGAATTATTGATCGATGAAGATTCGCTATGATCCATTGCTCTCCACTCTCCTTCCTTCTCTTCGAAGCTTGTTGAAGAATAGTTACAGTCTGGGGCGCTTAAATTATGCAAACAGGCGTACCGGAGAAGGAGCCCTCCCGATTCATACATGAACCGAATCGAACCGAACCAAATATATATTGCGATTTTATTTCTCAGTTAATTCTTTCTAAAAATATCATTACATTTTAATTGGTCAAATTCTCCACAATATAAATTTTTAATATATATTTATTGTCAGCTTGAAAACCATAAAATTAATAATCCAGATTAGAAATTTATTAGTAATTTTTTTTCGCAATATAATTGTTTTTTTTTATCAGATATTTATATTTATTCAAATATAGGGTTATGTTTTAGATATATATTGAAACATAAAGTTATATTTGGATAAATATAAATATCTTTAATAAAAGAAAAACAATTATATTGTGGAACTACAGATTTTTGGTGATATATACCAAATATTCAAAGAACCAGGTTTATTTGCATAAGCATCTTTAGCCTATTGGTTAAAGATTTATGGCATGTACATTTTCTATGGGTTCGATTCTAGTAAATGTAAATAGTTTTCACTGATATTGTATTTGTTGACAAATATTCATCGTAGATTTAAATTATATTTTTGAAAAAAATAACGATGTAATATATGTGAAAAAAAAAAACAGGCTTACTCTAGAGAGACACAATAAAACCATTAAATGCTTTTGTGTGCTTGCTGTATAATTTTAAGAGAGGCATTGTAATCTAGTTCGATTTGAGAAATTGAACAAAAATAGATTTTTAAATTACAAATTAGATTTTTTTTTCTTAACAACAAAATAGATTTTGTAGTTTCATAGACAACAAAAACTTTATCATCATCATCATCATCATCATCATCATTTGTTGGCTTTGAGCCATTCAAGAATCCGTTTCTCAGACTCACTCAGCTCTGCTTCTGTCTTTCCTTTTATAGATCCTTCAACAAACTCAAAGTAGTCTTTATAATTCCTCTTGTAAAAACTGTCCAATCTCTGTTATCAGAGAAATTTTCAGACAAAACATAACAAAACTGAGATTTGGTATTAAAAAATCTATGTTCTTTACCTCCTTGTCGTTCTTGGCTTTGTTCTCCTCACTCTTCTTCAAATACTCTGTTCATCCCAAAAACGACGTAGTTTAGTCCAAAATAAATGAACAAAACACGCACACAATTAAGCATTTTTAGTTACTCTGTAGAAGTTGATCGCTGGTGGTCAAAGCGGTAGCGAGGAAGGACGAGGAAGAAGAGAAGAGGATGACGTTTCTGCGTCTAATATTAGCCGTTAAAGAATCGCGTTTGGTTTCATTTCTTCGTACAGCTTGAACATTAGAAGAAGCGTATTTGTTAACTGTTACTGTTAAAGCCATGAGTATGCTTTGGCCAATGGAACTCATCTTTCTCTTCTTCACCAGAAGATAAGATTTTTTCAAGTGTTCTTATCTACTACATAAACAACGTGGATTACAAAGAAGAAACATATTTTTTATTTATAAACTAGTCCCTAACTGTGTAATGTTTATGAGAAGGACTCTTATCTATTAAAATATAGATATAAAACCCAAACAGAATTTGTAAAGACCAAACCGGTTAATTAGACAAATTTCGCAAACCGACTCTGGTTTGGTCGAGGTTTGAGTCATTTGACTGTAAGTTTACATCTTCTTCTTCATCAGTTGCTAAATCGGAGATGGCGACTTCTTTGATCTCTCATTTTACTTCACAACTTAACCATGAAACTGTATGTTTCAAGTTTGTGCTTCCCAAATCATCCTTCATCTCGGGATCTAAGCTCTTTTCCTCGAACTTACATTGCTCTACTGTTCATAGACGCACAAAAAGATCACACTGCTTAGCTTCTGCTAAAGTTATGAGCTTTAAACATATCCCCAAACAATTTCGAGGAGACAATCTCAAAGACAGAGGTTTTACTTCTCCCTCAATATTGTTTATCTTCTAAGTGTGTATTAGGAAATTCGTCATTTCCAATGTCTTTAAAGTTAGATACATCTCAAAATATATGATTTGCAATCAATATGTATTAGCCTTGGGCATTTGGTTTGTTAGGTTTAAAATTTAAATGATTCGGTTTATTTGGTTTTTCTTTTTGTTCAGTTTTTGAAAATTAGTTCCGATGTAAAACTGAAAAAATATCGGTTTGTTCGGTTCGCTTTTTTGGTTAAAAAAATATCTCCGAATTCAATTCGATAAACACAAACAATAAACTGAATAAATAGAAAATTCATCTTTTGGTTTGTTTGATTTATTCGGTTTATTCGGTGTAAATTAATCCGAATAACCCAATTAATCCGAACAGAAACTTGATTTTTTATAGTTATTCTGTTAACCAAATATTAATTCGAACTGAACCGAAAACCGAATTAGAAAAAAAAATGTTTCAATCGGTTTGCTCACCTAAAACTGAATAAACCGAAACAGATCTAGTTCGGTTTGGATTTCAGTAAAACAAACAGACCGAACCGAATGCCCAGTATGTAACTGAGCCTATCCTCTCCCGATATTTTTGTATTCAATTATTGTGGTGGCATCTACATAGTCAAGATATATTTATTAGAATATCGTAAGAGTTGATTCTGTATTTATTTCAGAAACATGCCAAAGCCATAACTATTGTCTAATCTAATTACACTTACCTTTTTTAATGTTCCTTTGTAACATATTTATTTAAAAGATTGACTAGAGCCACGCTCCACCAGACTTCAAACGGTTGTTGTCTACAAATCTTAAAGTACTTGACAGCTTGTGATAAACTTATGAAGGTAAGATTTATTGTCTTTTGAATAGTGATGTTTTGTCTCTGTGCAATCAACTTGCTTCATGGTTATTAGTAGAACAGAGACATATGCATCATTTGCTGCAACTTGCGAGGTTTTGTTTAGCTTTTGGCAAAATAATCTACCCGCAGAACCCGATCCGAAAAACACTACCCGAATCCGAAAAATTATTTCATTGGGTGCTAGTCTTCTAAACCCGAAAACCCGTACCCAGAAAATTATTCCATTGGGTGCTAGTCTTCTAAACCCGAAAACCGGTACCCGATTCCAAATCCGTCGGTTTAAACTCGAAATCTAATTATATATATATAATTAAATTATTTTAAAACTTTTAGTTATATTTGTGAAATTTTTAGTTCAAATTTTTAAAATTTAACTAATTTTTTTTTTAATATTTCCTTACCGAAAACCAATCCGTATCCGAATCCGACAAAATTATTCCATTGGGTACTAAATTCATAAACCCGATATATCTGAATCCGAATGGGTTTTACCCGAACCCGACTTGTTTACCCGAATGTCCAGCCGTAGTTTTGTTTATCTCGGTTGTCTTGTTTTTACAGGTTAAACACAAGTATAGAAATCCAAACTCAACTCTTTCTTCTTCCCAGAGGAAAAGAAGTCTGAGGGTATTTGGAGGGAAACGAAAGATTTCTTCTTTGCCTTCATCTAAAACAGACAGAGATGAAGTGAATTTTCCGACAAGGTTACAGATTGATAAAGAGTTAACGAGAATGAAGAATATGAACGTTCATGAGGCAGCTAAAGTTGCAGCACAAGCAGTAGTGGAGGCAGAAGTTGCCATGGCAGAGGCAAAGGAAGCTGTAAAGGAAGCAGAGGCAGCAGAAGCCGAAGCAAAAGCAGCTCAAGCTTTTGCTGAAGAAGCTTCAAAGACATTGAAAGCAAGTAACAACTTCAAAGTGGTAAAAACAAACACACACTAACTCCTTTTATTACAAAACATGAAATCTAAGACAGAGAAAGACTTTGCTAATCTCAAAATGGTTATGTTGAAAATGTTGTTTTGACAGATGAACTGTAGTTGAGGTGATGGAGAGAAGAAGAAGCTTAAGGTAGAGAGTGAGAGAGGCTTAGTGTTTGTGTTGATGGGAACTCTTTTTAGTTGTGTATATTACAGTCTTTTGAATTGTAAATTTTTGAATTTTCAGTTAATGATAGCAGGAGCATAAGGAGATTGATATATCTTAGCTCTGGATGTTTGGTGTGTTCAGTTTTTCGATTTGTTCGGTTTTCAAAAATTAGTTCCGAAGTAAAACCGAAAAAATATCAATTTGTTCGGTTTGTTTTTTTTGGTTTTTTCGATTCGGTTTTTGGGTAAAAATATTTATTAATTCAATCCGATTAACACAAATAAACCGAATAAATCTAAAAATTCATCTTTCGCTTTAGTTTATTCAGGTTAATTTACACTTGATTTTTTATAGTTATTCGGTTAACTAAATAAACCGAATATTAACTTAAACTGAACCAAAAACCGAACCAGAAATAAAAATGTTCCGATCGGTTTACTCACATAAAACCGAATACCCAAAACCGATCCAGTTCCGTTCAGTTTTTGGTAAACCAAACCGAATATGAAGGGCTAATATATCTTAATAATGAGCATTGTAACTTGTGTGTTGCCATGTTGAATCCAGAACAGAACATAAGGTGATTAATGTAGGAACTTTAATTACTACAACAAGGCAACTGATTAATATAAAGAATAAATTAAGAACAAGAATAAAAATACAATACCAAATCGGAAAGATGAAAAGGTAATGCAGAGGCGAGATTTCGAATCTCTTTCCTTAAATCTTTAAACGCCCCGTAGTGTGACGGTTTTATAGCGGTAAGACTCCCAGAATACAACTGCGAATCTCTTCTTTCTTCCAACACCGAAGATAAGAAGCACACGAACCTAAATTTATGTTATACTCTCAGACTCTAAAATAATATATATATATTGAATGTGTCCAAAAGGAAGAAGACAAAGTTATTCTTTTATAGGACAAAATATGAACGTATATGTTCAAAAAAGAGGAGTATTGAATTGCTCATAAATAATATTTAGGGGAGTTTATTCAAATGAGATTGATATAGACTTACGATGATTATAAGTATTGTAGAGAGTATTTACTTTTATTCAAAAATTTATAGAGAGTTTTAAAATATCACCTATGAAGCTGATATTTTAAAAGAGTCTTTAAAAATCTTTATATGAACAAAAAAAGTTAAAATCATTCAATCAATAACACTTAACTTAAACTTGATATTAAAGTGTATTAAAATCATTTTATTTGAATAACACATGACTTTAGTTAACTCTTTAAAAATCATCAACCAATAACAGATGACTTTTAATGATTCTAAACAAATCATTAAAAATATCAAACCAATAACACATAACTTTAATAGAGTTTTTATAAATCACAATTGAATAACACTAAACTCTTTAAGAATTTGAAGTCTTTAAAAATCTCATAACCAATAAACCCCCCTTAATATAAAATATTTTCAATTATGAGTCAGATTTGTAACCACAATCAACTTTAAAGTTGAGAGAATCTTTTTGACCATATCAAAAATTAATTGGCGACAGTTTTTATTTTATTGATTATAAATAAATTATTTATTTATTTATAATTTAATCAATAATCACAAATTTGAGAAAATAAGTTTTATGNTTTATTTATAATTTAATCAATAATCACAAATTTGAGAAAATAAGTTTTATGCATTCTAAGCCCATACCCAAATTCATATATCAAATCCAACTTTAATATAATTGGACTTTTCCTCTTATTTTTAAAGTGGATATTTGACACTTAGTCAAAACATTTAAGATTTAAAATCTTATTAATCATCACACTTTGTATATTAATTTCTCATTCAACTATAATTTGTTTTTGACAATTTATAACACGTTCATGTAGTGTTTATATCGACGATTCTATCGTGCCGAATATCGGTCATTACGGTGAACGTCTTCACCGAAAATTTTACCGAAAAATAGCTAGCGCTACTTTGTCAAAAACGAGTTCTAAACAATTAATAGATCTTAACAAGTTAATGAACCACTTAATACATCTTTATATGTACACAAGCCAAAGAACCATTAGGAAAACTTCTGTATACAAAAAACACTAATCTTGCATATAACAAACTTACAACTAAATGAGCAAGAGAGTAAGAAATACACAGTGACTGTAAGAGAGGATAATCCACGAATCCGCACCTTGATCTTGGTTTGAAAACGATAAGGTTGGGATTCACATGTTAGCAAATCTGTTCTTGGTGAGTATTGTAGTGAAACAGAACAAATCTGTTCTATTGAGGAAGATCAGTTTCTACATTTGTGAAGTCAAGTTGCTTATCATTGGTATCTGACTTAGTTGTATTATATGTGTTTTCATGCTACAATCTGTTACCTGTGTTTCCACAAAAACAATATCAGAAAACAATAGAGACAGATAGAGTAATCTAAACCTGGAAAACACAAGAAGCTAATGATGATCAAGAGAAGGATTCTTTAACCTGCATAGCTGCTACTCTAGATAAGAAACATTGACATCTTTCAAGCAAAACCTTTTCCTTTGCAGTTATATTCACGGTTTCGACCATTACAGAATTCATTTCATCCACCTACATTGACATAAATGAGCTTAAAGCCTTGAACCAAGCAGACACAAGTGGTTATTTTGTATAGAAACACAGCATTTTTTTACCTTCATTGTCATAGAGAATATGGAAGATGACATAGCTTGCATTACATCAATAGCTGAACTAACAGCATGCTTGAGGTTTTGAATATCAACCTAAAGAACAAGATAAACATATTAAACAAAAACTGTAACTTGAGGTTTTAATATCAAGCTAAAACATTCATATCAGGGTTTAAATCACAGAGGTGTACTCACAATGGTTTTGCCAACTATAGGTAGACGAAGCGTGCTTGCTTTCAAGGCTTCAGTTGCTCCTGACAAAGAATCTGAATGATCCTTATCTAGAAGAGACCATTCTTCTAGATAACTCATCTACAGTTTAATCAAATACAGTGACCAAGTTTATTATTACTAATACAACAGACAACACTCATAGTCTCTTTAATTGGGGCATTGGCCCTTTTAAAGTAAGAAATCTTTAAAACTTAAAAAAGAGAGTTCATATTCTTACCTGTCCCCTTAGAATAGAAGCCATTTTCAGTTTCTGTCTTAGCAAAAGCAACTTGATTTGTTTTAAAGTGACGCTGTGGCGTAGTTCCGAGATTGATACCAATGCATTCCACAGGTTTTTCTGGCAAAGAGAGCAAATTTACATTTTATGTTAAGCCAAAAATCGCTTTAAAAAGAGGATTTTAACCAACTACGGAGTTACTCACTCGACAAATAAGGTTGTCCTTAAACCAGTGGATTCAACACCTAATACTCGGTAATTAGGGTTTTCTCAACTATCAACAAGGATTCAGCATACTCGATAAATCAGGTTTTTTGTGATTATGACCGGGTAGTGGTTTTAATTGGGTAAGATTTAAGAAACTCATGCCTAATCACCATATTGTCTCATAAACTATGTGGGATGATACTATCTAGAGAACATGCCTAAAAGATTAGTTTCCATAAGTGCTCACTTATTCTATATAGATGAACAAATCATAATACCCTTTCTAAATCTTAACAGTGGCTAAAAGTTACTACAACCAAGAAGGGAGACACAAAACAAATTACAGTTCTTGACCATGAAAGAAATAGCCATATACCTCTGCGTTCAATCTTTGCACCATAAAAGTAGAGTCTGCCCTTGCATTGACAAACCTCCACTGCATATAACGGTTATATAGAAGCCTCAACAAATGTGCTTCCATAACACGATCTTCTGCGATTTTCCCTCTCCTAATATCAGCAGAGAAACTAAGAATAGAAGGTGTATTGTTGCGGTTATAAGGGTTCATTTGATCAGAAACACCATTTCTCACTCGAGAAGGACTTGACAGTGCTCTAGCTGGAGATGACGTAGTTGTTGCCCAAAGCTTACTTGGTGAAGCAGAGCGAATAGAAGCACTTCTTACAGGAGAAGCCATACCACGAGGAGATGATAAAGATCCAGTATCATTAGAAAACTGTTTCGAAAGACCAAACTTTGATGATATACTACTGGTTTTCAAACCTGGGCTAGAGGATAAAGGTGAACCTGGATCTTGCAATCGCCTTAACCGGGTATTAGTCTCTTGCCAAAACCTAGCAGAAGCCATAATATTACGAGGCAAGCTTTTTGATTTAGAGATTTCTCCATTAACACTAGAGCCACATTCATGAACACCATTAGTACTACCAGAAGAAACACTATCAGTATCAGAAGCAGTAAAGTCACAGGAAACACTATTATTAAGTCTTCTCTGGTTAACATCTCCAGCTTCTAAATATTCATCTCTACTTCCCAAATCTAAACTCAATCTTCCATTACTAGAAACCCTAGGACTCTCATTAATCATAGAATTATGCAACATTGACCTCTCAACAAACCCAGATCCAAGCTTTCCTCTATCATTGCCACAATCTAAGCTTCTAGAAAGCGAATTCGACACAACAGATTCAGAATTCCCTCTACGAGAAGCTCCAGGCCAGAGTTGTTGGTCTAATGACTTAGAGTTATCTCTCTGATCTCTAACCGGTGTCGATCTCCGCCTCTCCGGAGTAGATTTCCGGTGAGAAACAGGCGTAGAAGTAGTCTCCTTCTTTTTACTAATGGGAAGAGAAAAGGCTTCACCTTGAAACGAAACAGATAAACTCCTAGTGGAAGTAATAAGCATCTTAGTCGCCGTTGACATTTCACTGCTTAAAGTGACCGGAACCGTCGAGGGTCGAAGACGGTCTACTGATTGAGACCGTTTAGGTAACAAAGATGGCGTTTTTATCGAATTGGAAGTAGAATTCGTTGAAGGACGAGAGAGTAAAGGAGATGCGTAACGTTTACTTGTTCTGAGTACAGCTGTAGAAGAAGAAGAAGAAGATGAAGATGATGAAGATGTTGTTGTAGTGGTGTTAGAAGAAACAGAGTGAGAAGGAGAAGGAGATAAGTAACGAGAAGGAACTTGTTTGCCTCTGAGTCTTCTTTGTCCACCATTGTTTATTACAGATTGAGATTGATCTCGAGGTGGATTTCTTAGGTCAGTTGTTGAAATCGCTGCAGCAACCATTCTCGTGGAAAAAAAAACTTTTCTTTTACTTCTTCGTCTTCGTGATGATACTCACATTGCATTCAAGAGATTTGTCTTCTTCTTCACTATAACTGACTCAAAAAGTAGGAATTTTTCAGAGATTTTTGAGCAAATCGAAGAAGGATTTTTGCAATTGAGCTTTAGCTTCACAGCCGAAGAAAACGAAGGAGAAGCAATAGCAAGTGGGGTTTGTGGATTTGGGGTTTCCTGGAAACTTTTTTTTTCAAGGGGACCAGCTTACTATAATATTTTTTATTATTGTTATTAATATTTTTTTGCTTTTTTCAGAGGTTTATATCAAAATTAAATGCTTCATTTTGCCCTATTTAAATTTAATTAATTCTTTGGTTTTGTATGTATATTCTTAATCTTCTTTATTTTTTATGGGTAATTAGTAGTTAATTTTTGTTTTTGACTTTCTACTATCTATATAGTAAAATACTCCATATGTTTCTAATTATATATAGTTTAAGATTTTTGTATAATGACTATTTGTTTTTTCCTTTTATTAATATACTACATACTTTTTTTTTTTAATTATCACTATATTAAAATAATAAAGATATTGATTTTTTTTACTAAAAATTATATTGAAAATACAAAAATAGCATTTAATTTGAATCAAAATTTAAAACCTAAAACTACATATGATGTGAATTGTGAAGGAAGTAATATATTTCTTATTCCTTTTAAGTTACAAACTTAGAAACAAATGGATTAACCAACTGAACTTTTCTAAATAAAAAATAGAAGCAAGAAAAAATAAATATAAAAATTTAAATGAAATTACTTACTTGGTTGAAAAATAAATAAAACTAAAATGCATGAATATTTTGGTCATATTAAAATTTTATTGTATTTTATAAACTCAATAATTTTGCTAAAACAGAGACTACTCTTTAGAATTTGATAAATTTAAAAATTATATAACTAGTTAGTAGAAAATATTTATATTTGTCTTGGGATTTAAACTTCATATTAATATATTTTCTATATTTAAAAAGTCTATTCATCCATTATCCAATCATAATCAAGTAATTAACCAAAATCGAGATTGTTTGTTTGTACTTGATACCATATATTATTAAGTCGATACAAATTTTATATTATGATATTAATTTAATAATTAGAACGTACCATTTATAAAAAAATATGGTTTATCTTTATGCTTTTTGGAAAGTTGCATGTGAATATTTGCATGTGCTCAAATTGATACTTTTCTTAGAACTGTCATAGATAGATTTAAATAAATAAATATATCTTATTTTCTTAATATATGAACCATGAAAACTGACAATTATAATATGTAGTCGGTAATATTATCAAATTATTACGTTAACCCTGCATATGTCAATGAGATATTTAAAATTAAATTTTATTAATTAAAAACATAATATTTATGCATTTAGGAGACATTGATCTGTACATATGATTTAGAAATATGTTTTGTCTTGATTGGTTTGGTCTTCTAATGTCAATGTATAGTCAACTAAATAATAAATATTGGTCGTGTGTGTACTTGTGTGATATAAATATCACATGTATTTTAAAATTAGTATAAAGATATAAATATATATAATTAAAAGATGTAATGTCACTTTTACATTCTATTAATATTTTCTTGCTTTGGAGTGAGTATTAGTTAGTCCCATGTTTAGTCATTTTTGCTTAGAGTCAAAGCTTTCTTAAACAACTCTCTTAATAATAATAGTAACATATCCAAAGTTCAAAATTGATCTAATGTTCAAATCATTAAGGTTCTTTTTATAAATCATATTTTAAATATTCTTTCTGATTAAAATTATAAATAATTTTAATTAATTCTACGTAAATAAAAAAAAATTAATAAAATTTTATGTTTTACTCTTATTAGTAAAATAATAAATAACGATGATCATGCTCCTCTTAGTTTTTATAAATCAAAATATTCAGTATGTTATAACTTATAATCTGTTAACAATAAAAATAGAGATTATAATAGAAATAACTAGTCAACAAAATGATGAGTTTTTCATATATAAATAATATACATTTAATAAAAAAAAGAAAAATTACATTTTAATAAAAGTTTAAAATAATATATATAGACAGAAAAAATTATTGTTACATTTTTTAGTATAGTCCTATTAAATCATTGACTACTAGTGTTTAAAATCTTATCTTAATATATAAAATAATTTCACCAAATGTAACTAAGTCTTCTGAATCTTATGGCCAAAAGTATTGTAAATAAAATAAATATAAATATTCAAGTTACAGATCTAGGGTTCGAAACCTAGATAACGCAGTTATTACAGATTAAAGGATGTAAAGGCTTTTCAGAGGTTCCGGTGTGCGCAGATAATATCGTCCGTCGTGGTCTCGTATTGCGGGGAGAGCTTGTCCATCAGAAGGGATGTCGTACCTGCAGAACCGTCTGTCGAAGATCCGAGTGTTATGGGGAGAGATTATCCATCATGGGGATGTCGTATATTCAGAACCGCTTGTCGAAGAGTATTTGTGTCATGGAATTATCGTAAGTATAAGCTGTTATCGCATTCCTAACAATCTGTAATACTAATGATCTAATAGACGAGAAAAAAAAAATATTCAAGTTAAAACCCTAAACCAAAATGTTGAATAAGGTGAAAAAGGGTAAAGGCCTTTGACAACACAAAACACTCTCTAACTACTTTGACAACATCATTACACTAAAAAAGCAATAGCTTCCTTGTAATCATTTTATTCTCTAACTCACCTAAACAACACTCTCATATTTCTATATAAATTGTGATGGTTATAATACAAACCATTATAATTTTTTTTTGTATTTGTGTATAACTTAATTTTAACGTTAGGTCTAATATTATATAACTACACGCATGTATTTAATATTTAATAAGCCTTGTGAGACCATATACATTACCATATAAAGTAAATGTTATATATCTATTTATTTATTTATTATCATATATAGATTAAACAATTGTTTGATTAGTCAAGTTTCTTAAGATCATGTGACTTAAAGCGTACTCAATATATATATTATTTAGTAATCATTTTTTAATATTATATAATACAGATACATGTTCAGTTGAGAAACTAGTATTAGTTAGCCAACTTTTTAAGTAATTAAAATATTAATTAATTATAGCCTTTTTGACAAAGTAATACTCTATTAATAATTTAATAATATATATCACTTTTTTACTTTCCACTTAATCCCAACACATTCACTCTTATTCAAAAGCTTAATTTTTTCTTACATTATCACTATAAAGTATCTATTCTAAACATTACATGTTGTCTCTGTGTATATGTGAAGCACGCTATCCCGTTTTCTAATACGGATTTTAACTTAGATAGGCCCAAATACAAATGGGCTTCTTCACTTAGTTATTACATTGACATGACACCGTTTTAAAAATGTCTTCGTTCTGACAACAGCAAGGGGGATGACGTCACCATTTCACTGCAGTTTCCTTTTTTTTCTAACATGTAATGAAACGGACATTACATGTTGTAAAAAAAAATGAAACGGACATTACATGTTGTCTCTGTGTATATGTAAAGCACGCTATGCCGTTTTCAAGCTCATGTTAGTTGATACGGACTTTAACTTAGATAGGCCTAAATACAAATGGGCTTATCCATTTAGTTATTACATTGACACGACACCGTTTTAATGATGTCTTCGTTCCGACAACAACAAGTGGGATGACGTCACCATTGCACTGCAGTTTCCTTTTTTTTTNCTCACATAATCATCATCATCGCCGTCACGGTATTCATCATCATCATAATCAACGTCATGATTCCGACATCTTTAATCCTCTCCGACGAGACCCGCCACGTCTCCGACGATTCTGTCAATATCCGGTTTAGCTTCTAAACCAAATTAGTAATAACATCAATAAAAATTATATAAAATCTTGATTCATATGTTTTTGTTAAACTCAGGAACGTAATAGACCTATTCGTGATGTTCAAGGCACTACTCAGTATTTGAATACGAATAGTATTGATTTAGAAACTGAAACTTCTAGTTTTGGAAACTTAAATGGATCCGAGAGGCTTCCTGGATCTGTTCTACTCGCTAGGGCAAGACTTCTCGAAAGATTAAGAGGTGTTTCTTTATCTAGTAACAGGTCTATTGCTTAACCCTAAAGCTTTACTTGTTGCACACTCTACTATGATTTAGGTCATTAAGATTCTTGTTTATTTGATTCAGTGGAAGTAACAGAGTTGTTTCTTTGGGAGATGAACAAAGAGAAGATCCAGTTTTACAACTAGAAGGTCTTCAAGTGTCATATGAATCCAACAAGAAACCACAAGGTCTCACACAAGGTGCTATTAACTGTTTAAACCAACAAACATTTACCTCGGCCGAGATGAGAGATTGTAGTATATGTTTAGAGAGTTTTACTAAAGGTGACAAGCTTATATCTTTGCCATGTACTCATAGTTTTCATTCTTCTTGCTTAAACCCTTGGCTTAGAGCTTGTGGAGATTGTCCTTATTGTCGTAGAGTTATAGCTAAGGAATAGAAACGTGTATATAGAAACTTTTGTCTAACTACACTCACATACATCTTCTCCTTTGTTTCTTGCTTTAGACAACCTAGTTTTGTCTTCAGTTGAGTGTTTTGTAACCGTTTTGTTGTGTGCCATTGAGTAGTTCAAACATTGATGTTGTATGGTGTGATCTCTCTTTTAGTGTTTTGTTTGGTTATCTCAGAATTTTTCCAAATCTTGATTGACATTTTGGTTAAGTTTAGAGTAGCCATGTGCAAACGGATCAAATAGGATAGGTAAAAAAACTAAGTAGATTGGATTTGAGTTAATCGGATATGGGTGTTAAATTGATCGGTACAATTTTATTTCTATTTCGGATTGGTTCGGATCGGTTTAAAATAATCAATTTATTCGGTTTATACGAATTAAAATTTGATTTTTGAGTTAAATTATATAATTTTGATAGAATAAATCGAATAAATTTTTTTTTGATCTGACTAATCCAAGAATTTGTTGCATGGATTTGATATGAGTAAACCGTAATCCGAACGGAGTAATATGAGATTTTTTTTTGCTGGTTTATTCGGTAAATTTTAAAATTTCCGAATAATTCGATTGTCGAATAATCCGATCCGTTTAATCCGATTAACTCGTTAGGTTAGAGTCTCAATGCTCAATAGCTTAATGTTTCGCTCTAAAACTGTCATTATCATACATCTATACATGGCAACATATATAGAAGTCAAACATCAAAAGATGCAATCAATATATATAACTTTAAAATAAAGTTAGGGGAAGAAAAAAACACTATTATTTTGCTATAAAAGTAGAAAAAGATGGAACCCTATCTTTGTAAATCATCATCATATCTTTATTTCCTTTCATAAAAATTTCCATTTATTTGGTTCCTAACCAACACTTTCTCTATTTGTACCTAACACACCTTACAGTCTAACCCACTAAAACTAACAATATGATTCAAATTCAAACAACTTGAAACCGATTTAGTTCGGTTTTAAAATAAAGAGAAAAACAAAACAATGTGTTAAGGGTTTAAATTATTCTACAACAAACCACAGAAAACACAATTTACTACAGATCAAAATCGAAAGTTGTAAAACATTTTACGGATTGAAATCGAAAGTTTTAAAAACTTTTCAAATATTTAAGTAAACGCAAATATAATCGTTCGGCCTAGGCAGGCGAGGTCTAGTGGTAAGGAGGACAATTAAAGGTTCATCTATCCGAGTTAGAACCTTAACAACTACTTCGCACACATCCGAGTATCACAGATATTCACATGGCTTTCTGTGACCTCGGAATTGGTTAGAAAAAGGATAAATCTCATGTAATCTCATGTTTTGGAAAAAACACGAGATTTTCGTGTTCGACTAATTTGTACTAATAACATGATATAATAGATAGTTAAAAAAAGATAGATATATGTACAAATTAACAAAATAATCCTCTTGCCGCTAGCCATTTTTTCAAATCAATTAACTCACCTTGCTCCAAAATAATGAAGGTGACAAAGAACAAAAAAAACAAAGTAAACTAAAATAAAAACAACCATTTTAATCAAACTCCTAATATGTCAGCTGCTAGTTTAGTTACTTTGATCTCAAAAGCTTCACTCTACACAAGCTCCATCTTCCTTACCAAACTCAAAACATAGTTATACCAAAACCTAAGTTATTGTCGGAACCTTCCTATCTCTACGTCCTGTTGTAGCCAACACAATCGAGCTCTTCCCTTTCTCTTCTCGATCCGAAGCTTCGGTTAAAGAACTAGACCTAAGATCAGCTGGTGGGATAAAACAGTCTAAAGACAAACCAGGAACATTGAAAGCTACTTCTTCAATGATCCATCGTTCTTCCATTTTAGTCCTAGTATGGCTCATAGCTACTTCCCCAAATCTAAAAAGAGTAACAACAGATCGACCAGAGTGAGCAATCATGATCCCTTCGACTTGTTTGTAATCTTCTAACGATGAGTTGATTGTGGTTTCCCAGTAAACAGAGTCACCATTATTAGATTGGATCCGAGTTAATTGAGAATCTTCTATTTGAGTTAAAAGACCAGTTCTTTGACTGAAGTAACCAAAAAGGATATGTCTTACGATCTCTGCTGGTCCTTCACTTCTCGCCATTAATGTTTCAGTATCAGTACATATCTTTAGAATGAAACAATCTTCACCATTGACTTTCTTCTCACCAACACATTTTGATTCAGCAAATATAGTAGCTGTAGTTCTTGGATCAAGTCCCTGATTAATCATTTTTCAATATCAGAAACAGTGGTGTGGGCATAAATCCGAAACCGAATCCAAAATCCGAAAACCAATCTTAAAAATCCGAACCGATTTAGGTGATAAAACCGATTGGTTTATAGATTAAATATTTTTTGGCTTCGGTTCGATTTAGGATTTTGGTTTTTTCGGTTTACCCCAAATAAACTGAAATATAAAAGGATTTTTTGTGTTTTTATTTTTCGGTTCAGTTTTTAGAGGATTTCGGTTTTTTACTTTTTCGGATTTTAGATTATTTTCCGGATTTTTAGATTATTTTCTGGATTTTTTCGGTTTATCCCAAATAAACCGAATTGTATAAGAATTTTTGTGTTTTTATTTTTCAGTTTGGTTTTTAGGGGATTTTGGTTTTTTAGTTTTTCGGGTTTTAGATTTTTTTCAGGATTTTTTTGGTTTTTCGGATTTGGTTTTTCAGATTCGGTTTTGATTCGGATAATTTTTTTTACAAAACTGAACCAAGACCAAAAGAATCCGAACCAAAATAAATCGGTTTCTGTTCGGATATTAATATGTTTCACTTCGGTTATCCAAAAACCGAAAAACCCGAACCGAATCCGAATGCCCAGGCCTAAGCAACAAAATCGATTTCAAAACAATGTAGAGTTGTTTCAGTTGAGTGTTTTTAACCTGAAGTGAACGACGAAGAGGCCTAACAGGTCCTTTAGCAGTATGAGAACCAAGCCAAGGTGTATGTCTCCAAACAAGTTTACCATTACAACCAGCACGAAGCTTACTACCACCAATAGATAGTTCAACATACCATAAATCAAGATTCATTTGCCAAAGAACAAATCCTCCAGTTTCCGACATAGTTGAGTTACGGTTTTTAACAGCTCTAGTTGGAGTTTCAAGTTCTGAAGTAATCATCTTGAGTTTACCCATTACATAAGCGTTTTTAATGGAGTTTTGTAACTTTAAACCACCGCAAGCCGCTGTGTACTGTTGTATAATGTACTGAGCAGATGATGTTTCCTGCAGAAACAAAACATAACACCAAAGTGAGATCTGTAATAAAGATTTGTGAATGAGAAAAGAGAAGAAGCAGAGACTAACAATGGGAGAATCAGTAATGGTGAGTTGAAGAAGATGATTTGGAGAAGAGAGATGAATAGGAGCAAGAGGAGCTCCCATAACACCAAGAAGTAGTCTTAAATCCGACTTATGATAAGATGGTGAAGACACAGTCACGGACGGAGCACGTGATAATTGAGTTTTAACCCAATGACCTAAACCCGATGACCCGAGTTGTTTCGAATCTTCTGAGATTTCTTCATTATCCGGGTCAGGTCCTTCTATTACAGGTCTTAAATTACCAATCGGTTGCGGTAAGTAATATCCTCCGGCGACGNAGAGCTGATGACATATGTGAAGTTGAAGGAGATGGACTTGAGGAACGAGAACGAGAACGAGATGGAGATAAACCTCTTACGACTTCATCTCTGAGTGATGAGAAAAAACCTTGTTTCTTCTCCATTTTTTTTCTCAAGTCTGTGTTGTGGGATTGAGAAGAAGACGAAGAGAGAGAGAGAGACTCGAAGTGAGTGAAGATGAAGCGAGAGAGGGTAGAAGAGGAAGGCGTAGAATGACTAATTTGCCCTTCATTTCGTTAAGCAACGAATTAAATGTTCATTTTGCGTATGGGAAAAAATACTAAGACATTATTAAATGACTAATTTGCCCTTCATTTTGTTAAGTAACGAATTATTAACTAGTAAGTGTTGTTAGTTTTGCATAAGGAAGATATAAAGACATTATTAAAATGACTAATTTGCCCTTAACTTGGTTAAGTAACGAATTAAAGTGTTAGTTAATTTTGTGTAACGAAAATACAAGACATTATTAGACGATATGTAATGTAAATTCTTGTCATTGTCAATGAGGTTCGTTTTCGTCTTTAACTAATAACTACTAATTTTATCCACTTATTTATATATATATATTACTTTTTTTGTCAACAATTTTATCCACTTATATATAGGTGGAGAATATCAAATCATGAAATAAAAATGGAGATAATAATTTTGTGTTCATAATTTAATTCTGATAAATGAGGAAAAATAATCGTTGAGTTAATATCGACTTTTTATTTAAGGATTTAATGTTTAACCAAACGATTTTTTTCTTATTTTTCTTGTGAATCTGTGATAGTAAGATATATAATTAAAAAGAATACCAAATGTTAATTTAGTGCACCTAATAATATATAGACACGAATCTAGGAAGATAAAAAAATGAAGAAGTATTTTAACATTTAATGATTAGTTAAAACATTTAACATTTACCAATGATTTGGAAACTTAAAATAAAGTTAATTTGATTAAAAACTATAGCATTTATACAATATTGTTAGGTTGTAACGTATCATAATAAATATATGACCATTAATGTTAAGTTTCTTCTTCTGTATGATAACGTGCATGTTTTAATTATGTATAATAGCTTGGGTATGTACATAAGAATTTACAGGTTAATATAAGTTGATAAAATGTAAAATATACTTAAGAAATGTACATAAATCAGAAGAATGGATATATAGATGTAAATAAAAAATGAGATCATAATAGTAATAAAATGAAAGTATAGGTAATGTAATAAAAGGAGAAGGTAGGTGAATAATTAATAAAGGTAAATATAATAATTAAATATAGTTTGAAAGCTTGATGGGATAATAGAAAACTAACCTTAAACAAGGCAACACGTGAATGCCTTTGAGGGTCTCAGTTCTCACTTGTAACGGTCAAAAGAGCAGACCCAAAAACAAAGGCATTAGTATTACATTCGAAAATAAATAAATAAAGACTCGTTAATCGTTTCTATTATTATAGGCTTACAGATAAGTTATGATTTATTTCAAGACCATTATTCACTGATTCTTTAACGTTGTTAGTCGAATTGATTGTACTCTAAAAATCTTAAAAAATCCTAGAAAAAAAACAAATCTTATTTACTTCTATAATTTTGAAATATACATTACATGATATTTTTATAAAAAATAAAACAAAATCTACAAATCTTAAAACGTGTAGACCAACATCATCATCATAAATAGGTGGATAAAATATTCTCTTAGACTCTTTTTTTATCAAAAAAAAAAAGAAAATGATTGTAGACTTATTATAAACATAAAATAATACAAATAACGTTTTACTTTAAAATATACCTCAGTTTTGAAAAATATAATAGCAAGTAAAATCATAGAACATTAATAATCAAATTTCTGGAAATTAAATTCAATTTTTTAATAAAATTAATAAAAAGATAACATTAATAATATAATTATAGTACAGTCACACATTGTGAATTTTTATTTCTTTAAACTTTATTTTATTATTGCCTTTTAATTATTTTTCTTGGCAAGTTAGTCCAACATCAAAACAAAACACTCTTTAAGAAGATAAAAAAAAAAGTATCAGCTTTGGTGTTGAATAGCTGAAACAACTTCACCAATAGACTTAAACTTTCTTCTTTCTTTGAGAAGCATCTTACCAAACTCAAGTGCATTTCTCTCACATAAAGCTCTTAGCTTATCTTCTTCAATAGATTCAAAGTCTTCAACATGAGCCACACCCACTAGTCTCCTGTTATTTCCAACATGTATTAAAACTGTTTAAACAACATTTTCTGACTATATTAGCCCTGCGCATTCGGTTCGGTTTATCCAAAATCAAACTAGATCGGTTTCAGGTCATTAAACCAATCAGAACACTTTTAATTCTACTTGGTTTTTGGTTTGCTTCGGTTTGAGTTGATATTTGGTTTATTTGGTTAACCAAGTACGGTTCAGATTAATCGGTGTAAATTAACCCGAATAAATCGAACCAAAACATGAATTTTCCGATTATTTGGTTTCAAGTGAGTAAACCGATCAGAACAGTTTTAGTTCTTTCCAGTTTTCGGTTCATTTCGGTTTGAGTTGATATTCAGTTTATTCGGTTAACCAAGTAAAAAACTATGTTTTGGTTTGGATTAATCGGTATAAATTAACCCGAATAAACCAAACCAAAACATGAATTTTCAGATTTATTCATTTTCAGGTGAGTAAACTGATCAAAACAGTTTTAATTCTAGTCCAGTTTTGGTTCTGTTCAGTTTGAGTTAATATTCAGCTTATTCAGTTAACCAATTAAAAAACTATGTTTCGGTTCCGATTAATCGGGTTGTTTGGTGTAAATTAACCCAAATAAACCGAACCGAAACATGAATTTTCAGATTTTTTTGGTTTATTCGGGTTAATCGGATTGAATTCGGAAGTATTTTTCTTATCGATAAACCAAATAAACCGACATTTTGTTAGGTTTTAATTCGGAATTAATTTTTGAAAACCGAACCGTATAAAATGAAAAAAAACGAACGCCAAAGGCTAGTTTTTACCTAATCATCTTTGCAGCTCCGAAACCGAGTGAATCATGTAACAAATTCTTCATGTAGTTTTCTTGAACAAGCTTCAAAACTTCATCATTATTATAAATATCTCCAAGGTAAGCTTCACCAGGTCCATCTCTGTTTTGATCCCATAACGCAATAAACCTTTCGCAAAACAGATTCCATGTTTGCTCAATGGTTCTTAAGATCCATTGCTTATATTCCTGAATTGAGTAGACTTAGTTAGTTAGGTTTAAAACCAATGTACTTGAAACCGAGCAAATCCGAATTCGCGCTTACTTTTCGATCATTTCCTTGAATAGTATGTCCATCTTGTGCAAAGAAAGCTAGTATCAAGTTACCAAGATAAGCACCAATATCGAAACCCATCGGTCCATAAAACGAAAACTCTGGATCTATAACTTGGGTTGAATCTTGTGTAACCATAACAGAACCAGTGTGAAGATCACCATGTATTAGAGCTTGAGCTCTTTCACAAAACCTTAAACAACAAAGATTGAGAGAGAGATAGAAGCAAATTATAATGGTAAAAGTAAAACACACATACATCGATTTTAGCTCAGCAATTTCAAGCTTCAAGAGATTATCTTCACGCACAGCTTTAGCATCATCATCAAGGTAAGGTGAAGTCCAACGATTAAACGTGGAAACTCGATAAGGATCCGAAAACACAACTTGCTCGGTTAATCGACATAACTCCACATTACCACAAAACTCGGTTACTACATATATACACACACAAAACACACTCACTATCTTGATTACAAAAGAAACAATTTGAGATGTGAAAGAGTTAAGAACCTGCTCGTCTATGCTCAGTAGTATCATGATAGAGAAGTGAAGTAAAGAAGAGTGTTTTCGCCATGTAATCAGACATATGATCTGCAAGAAATGGATACTCAATACCAGCAACAAGTCCTTTACGTAGAATGATATGAGGAGGGTTAAGGTATCTCATTCCAATCAAAGCCATAGTTCTATCAAAATGGTAAACTTCAGGAACATGATCAGGTGATAAAGCTCCATGTTTTCTCAATGTTGTTGCTTCAAAATAAGCTCTTTCTTTAGTCATTGGCCATGATTCTCCGATACAACGAATATATGGAAGTGCCTATACAAAAAAAATCAAAGCTTGTTTATTTTAACCTCTAAATCAAAGCAATAGCAGAGTATATCAACAGAACCCATGAACTGTGAATACTAATTGAATCATTTAGAGTATCAAAATTAGGTCAAATGATAAACCCTAATTTCTAATCCAGAGATATGAACAAACTTGTTAAAGCTTAGAAAGGAACCTGTTTGATGACAAATGAACCAGTGGATCCAACAACAACAAATCAAAGCTTGTTCATTTTATTCTCTAAATCAAAGCAATAGCAGAATAAAGAAAAACCCATAAACGTGACACTAATTGAAAATTTTGAGTTTTAAAAATTAAGTCAAAAGATAGATAAACCCTAATTTCTAATCCAGAGATATGAACAAACTTGTTAAAGCTTAGAAAGGAACCTGTTTGATTACAAAGGAACCAGAGGATCCAACAACGATGAAAACGAAATTGAGATTCCCATCTCCAACTTCTTTGATAATCAAATCATCGTAGTTGTCTTCTCCGATCTTAGAGGAGAGAGCAGGTGTCTCCTTAATGTACTCTATAAGAGACTTTTCGTTTAATGGTTTGAACTCTGAAAACGACATTTTTGCTTCTCTCTGCTTCAGTTTCAAGCAGCTGTAGTGTGAAGAGATGATAATAAATCTACTTTCAAAGATTCGATTTTTTTTTTTACAGGATTGGAAACGGCAACACTCACGA
>KE158006.1:29981-55529 GCA_000411055.1 Leavenworthia alabamica
GCGAAGAGACACATTGTGATCAATATAATACTTCTAAGATTATTGGTAAAAAGAAGTTAAAGAAAAAGTGTAAGACTTGGAAGTTAAAGTTTAAAGATAAAGAGGTTTCCAACATTTCATACTCAACCTTAAGGACAAAGTTGTTCGAAGGAGAGAGATTTGTTATGGAAATTTGGGCCTAAAGCAACTCACTTATGGGCTTTAGTTAGGGTTTTGGTTTTCTATTTTATTTAGGGTTTTAATAGTTTATATAAATAGTCGTTTAGGTGCTAGAGTTTTATTATTCATAAATCTATGAAACTTTTAGTCTTTTGACTATTTTCTCATCTTTTAATTCTCTTTTGTATGGTTCTTTTGAATCGATTGTTTTTATTTTTGAATTTTTAGACTTTATTCTTATTTACCGAAATCTTTGGTTCTAGAATATATTAATCTGTGCTTTTATTAACATTAGTTAATTTATCCATATCAACGTCTGTTATACTTTAATAACCTTTACGGATTACACGAGGTAACAAACACTCTAGATTTGTTACCATGTCACTATCCTTTACGCTGGTGATAGATCCGTGAATTGAGAAACTCCGGTCGATGCTTCTCTGCCGCCGATCTTGCTGGTGAGTGAGCTGTTTAAGAAGGTAAAGAGAATGGAGAAGAGGAAGGATAAGCGAATTAGATCAGAAGATTTCGACGAATCAGATCGGTTATGTTCATACAAAGACAGGGGATCTGAAAATAAGCGTAAGACGAGGAAGAAAGATACAGATAGTGTGAGAGGAAGAGGAAGAGGAAGAAGAAAATCTGATTATGGAGAGATTTCGAATCGATCTACTCAAAGAGACGTATCTACGCCTGATAAGGTTAGTTAAGTATGAAACAGCTTCATTCACCAGTTTCTGAATGTTTAAAATATATTGAAGAGCATGAGTTGTGGATTAAGTAAGTTTTATCTTTTAAGTAATCATGGGAATTTGAACTTTGTCACTTAAGTAGCTGCAATTTTGATGGTTATATCAAATGTTGTTAGTTCGACTAGAAAATGATGATAGTCAAAACTTATTTTTTTAATTTTACAGGATAAGTCTGATGGAACCAGAAAGTATTCTGGTTTAACTTGTCATCAATGTAAGAACTTAACAAGTGAGAGTGATCTTATCTTCTGCTTAAATTGTAATAAGAGACGATATTGCTTTGATTGTATCAAGAGATGGTGAGTACTTGCACTTTACTATTATAAGTCATAGCTTATGATTTTACTCAAGGATAAGCTTTAATTAATCTTGAATCTGTAAAAGGTATCCAGAAAGAACAAGTGAGGACATTAGAGCTGCTTGTCCTTTCTGTACAAAGAATTGTAATTGCAGAGCTTGTTTGAGGTTGCCTTTGGTTGGAAAGGTAAAGGGACTTCTCAGAATCTATACCGAGTTGAAATGTCTTCTTCATTTTGATTTCTTTTTGAATCTCAGCCTCAAAGTGAAAAAGATATGAATGTCAAGCTCAAGCAGTTACAGTACCTATTAGTTAAAGTTCTTCCAGTTCTTAGGGATATTTATGCAGAACAGAAACATGAACTAGAGCTTGAATCAAAAATTAGAGGTATTGTCACTTGTGTTCTCCTCTTATTTATTCTTTCTATAGTCCACTCACAAACCTGTTTTATTCTAGGAGTCTCTTTGACAGAATCTGATATAACTAGATGCAAGCTTGACCCGAGTGAACGCATATTCTGGTACTTGAGGCCTTCTTCACAAGCCTCTATTTACTGTTTCATTCTTTTAATATGTTTCATTGGATTGTATCTCATCCTTGCTTACAACCTCTTCATCTCTATATAACAGTGATCTTTGCCATACATCCATTGCCAATTTTAACAGAAGCTGTCCAAACCCGGATTGTTCATGTGAGATATGTCTTTCTTGCTGCAAGGAACTAAGAGAAGGCTTCCACGGATCTGAATGTGGAAAAGATTCCAAAGACTATGTGCCTTTGCATTTCTCTAATTGGAAACTTAATTCAGATGGTAACATTCCATGCCCTCCAAAAGAATCTGGTGGTTGTGGTAATTCAACACTTGAGTTAAAGCGTTTATGGAAAAAAGATTGGGTTGAAAAATTAATAACAAATGCAGAAGAAGTTACAATGGGGTTTAAGGTACCAGAAGTGGTTGATAATATTGCTCATGAATGTTCTGATTCTATTAGAAGACAAGCGGCTTTTCGGAAGAATTCGAATGATAATTTCTTATACTCTCCAAATGCTAATGATCTAGCTGAAGAAGATATTACTCATTTTCAGTTCCATTGGATGAGAGCAGAACCTGTGATAGTCAGAAATGTTCTTGAGAAGACATCTGGATTAAGTTGGGAACCAATGGTAATGTGGAGAGCTTGTAGAGAAATGGATCCAAAGCTTAAAAATAAAGAAGAGGAGACTAAAAATGTTATAGCTTTGGATTGCTTTGACTGGTATGAGGTAAGTCATAACCGGCGGTTAACTAACCGTAACCCCAATAACCGTAACCATGGTCATGCCTACTCATTACTATCCCTTTCTCTTTGCAGGCTGAAATAAATATTCATCAGTTCTTTAATGGCTACTTAAATGGCCGTACACGTAAAGATGGTTGGCCAGAGATGTTGAAATTGAAAGATTGGCCTCAATCAACTTTATTCGAAAAGCGTCTTCCAAGACATAATGATGAGTTTATTACTGCATTACCTTTCTTTGATTATACTGATCCAAAGTCTGGTATCTTAAATCTGGCTACGAGACTTCCAGAAAAATCATTGAAGCCAGATCTTGGACCTAAAACATACATTGCTTATGGTTTCCCTGATGAGCTTGGTAAAGGAGACTCTGTTACAAAGCTACATTGTGATGTTTCTGATGCGGTACGTGCAATGATTTTTTCTCATACCTAACTAAACCATGAACTTGTATAATCTGAAACTGAGCTTTTGTATCATTCCCTTATAGTTTGGAGATTAATTGTTCTGTGATTTTTTTTTGAGTTAGGTCAATGTGCTAACACACACAACTCAAGTGGAAAGAACTTCCAAGGAATACCAAGAAATAAAACTACAACAGAAAAGATATGCAGAAACCGAGTTGCATAAACAATACGGTAGTCAAGGGAGAGAAGCTAGTGAACTTGTAAACAAATTGCCAAAAGGGGTGGATGAAGATGAAGTCATCTTGAATGAGACTATAAAGAATAAGGAAGGGTCTTCTGGTTCACAATCTTGCATTACTGATATGGAGCTAGCTCTTGATCCAAAGGCAGATGCGGGTTTAAGTCCTCAGGAGAATGCAACATTGACAAAAAAATCATTAGCTGATGAAAATCATAATGAAATAAGTTTGAAGAAGACAGAGAGATTATCTCCAAAGTATCAAAAAGAACCTTCTCCTCTGGATACAGAGGTTAATCCTCCACGACCTGTACCAGAGGAGACACTGGAAATTGATGGCAATGGCAATGAGAGTCCAAAGGATGTGCATGGTGGTGCTGTATGGGATATCTTTAGAAGAGAAGATGTTCCAAAACTTATTCAATATTTGGAAAGGCATTGGCATGAGTTTCGTCACTTCAAAAACCAACCCGTGGAATCAGTATGTATCATCTCTTGTAAATGATTCATATTGAAAATTCTGAGAAAACTGAAATTTTTTTGGACTGTTTGAATTTCAGGTAAATCACCCAATTCATGACCAAACTATGTTCTTAAATGAAAGCCATAAGAAACAGTTGAAGGAAGAATATGGTAAGATCTATGGTCTATACTTAAACCTATGCAAGTCTCTACATGCTTGTTTTATATATGTTTATATGATAATGAAGATATAGAACCATGGACTTTTGAACAATACCTTGGAGAAGCTGTTTTCATACCTGCAGGTTGTCCTCACCAAGTGAGAAATAAACAGGTCAGTAATCAACAAGTTGCATTGTATCTGGATTTGAATTGTTTAATGATTCTAAAAATTTTTGGACTGTTACTAGTCTTGTATAAAGGTAGCACTAGACTTTGTAGCTCCTGAAAGTGTTGAAGAGTGTCTTAGGTTAACACAAGAGTTCAGGAGATTACCAAAAGATCATAAATCAAATGAAGATAAATTAGAGGTAACTTTCAAGCTAAAAAGCTTTTAGTCTTCTCAACTTAACCTTTTATTGACTACTATTGTCATTGCATTGCAGCTTAAGAAAATAGCATTGTATGCTGCAAGCTCAGCTATAAGAGATGCACAAGTTATAATGAAGAGTGATGATGCTTAACAAAAGTCAAAGTCAAGTAAACTATTCCTTCATATTTACTTGTTGTTGTAATGTCAAAAAATAAGAGTCTTCATCTACATTAAAATAGTAGAGTCGGAGAAAATGTGAGATAAAGTTTAATAAAACATGTCTTGTGTAGGGTTTTATTCCCATGTATATAAACTTATATACTTACGACTTGTAGGATCATGAGTGAATCATGACACTGATCGTTACTTTTATTTCGTTATGAACTCAAAACGCAGCGTTTTATGTAAATAAGCTACTTCAACTAACTCAAATACACCAGGAGATATCCTAAACAAATACCTATAAAACGACGACGTTTCTTCAAACCCACATCTCTCCTGTACTTACCTAAGTCGACATCATCTTATCAGGTCGTTTCTAAAGCTATCACTCCGTTAACACCAAGCCCATTATGTATTTTGTTGGGCTTCTGTAAACGAGTGAACCGTCCATATAACTCATATCTGACCCACATGGATTTGGGTCGAGTTATCCATTTTGACATCACTATCAAAATAACCGGTTTGTATTGTATACAGTCATAACTCCCTAACCGGTTCTGGTACCACTGAGGCACTGACCAACTTACACTATAACAAGTACAATACAAGCGACACAAAAAAAAAAAAATACAAACCGTTGAATCAAAACCTAACCGATGTAGTGGTAATAAAAGCACACTTTACAATTTGTTTAAACCAAATAAACAATATAAAAGATTGAAACAAGAGACAAGAATCATTAAGTTGTATTGTGTTTACTTGTTTCATGAAGCTAATGATCTTGGAACTCTCATGCCAAATCCATGCTTCACCTTCTCAATCCTGTTTCATGTTATCAAACATTTTTACCAAAATGCTCAGAATCATTAAAAAAAAGCTTTGTTGTGTTATAGTTTCTGCTTACGTTGGTGCTAATTTGCCAAGGCTCTTAAGTTCTTCTCCTGAATTTGCATCAAGGATTTTTCCTGATATATCAACAATGTAAGAACGGTTCTTATCTCGAGGAAGACCACGACGCACTAGTAACTCTAGATCTCTCTTGTTAAGCTCTCTTCCATTCACATACACATCTGTGTTTCCTGCTCCACAATTCTCCGGCATTGGATAGATAAACTCTTCAATAAATGGCTACAATAACATCAACTCAGTGTACTCAGTCATCAATTTGATGGCATTGTTTCAATTGAAGAATGTGAAAGGACTTACAGGTATTATACCGAGACACGGTTTGTTCATCACGCCCCAGAACCCAGCTCGGTAGTCATACCTGAATCAAAGACATATATATAAGAAACAAGGAAACATAAACAAGATAGATATAGATGGCATTACCAATACTTTCCAGCTTGGATTGGTCCAGCTAATTTCTCAGCACTACTAACAAGATTTTCCGGTATAAGATGTCCATTAACCCAAACCTCTAATAACTTCATCTCATCTTTGTTTTGATCAATAGAGGACCTTGTTGTGATCTCTGTGGAACCGGACCTTGTTTCGTTTGAGTACCTTGAATCTTCGGAGCTCTTTGTGTTAGAGTATCCATTGTAAGAAACATCAGTCTCTGTAGCTACTGATTCTGGTTTCAGTGAGTCTTGTTTCATGAAAGACTCTTGCTTATTCGACTTGATATAACCCATCTGTTCCATTCCGTAAGCAAGTGCAGCTCGGTTTACGTTAGAATACTCAAAAAGTTCAAGGAGACTGGCACTCTCAGTAGCAGTGGGGTCTGGAGTTTTTGAGCTTTTAGCTCGTCGACGAACAGATTTGACCTCTTTCTGTTGTTCACTAGAAATGCTCGATGTTTCTTCATCATCTGAGTGTTGAGATTCAGACCGGATGCTTTGTGTAGTATCTCGATGATTATCCTGTATTGGTTCTTCTTCTTCTTCTTTGTCCTTACAAGGAAAATCACTACCTGAGTTGTCGAAATTAACAGTAGAGATTTCCTCTGTCACCATTGTGTTTTTTGTGCTTCTATCTTCAACCTCTAGAGAGACAGGGTTTGTTTCCTCATTACCAGAAGAGAAAACAAGTTTCTTATCGACAATTGTGAAAATAATAACTTCAGAACAAGCACCACATTGCAGCTTATGTTGCCTTTCCTGAGCCAAAATCTTCTTCTTAGGCAAGTAAAGCAACTCATAGCAACTTTGACAAGCTATAAAAGGAGCACCACCAGAAAAAGGATGGCATCGACGAGCATCTGTATCCGAAACAGCTTTCTTAACATACCCACGAGCAAAAGCACCACCACCCATTTCAGAATCAAGATCACTTGGCCACCTTGCATAACCACCTCGAGAACCTGGAGAGCCCATAGAAGAAGGAAAACTCGAATTGTTATTAACAAGTGGACTATATGATGCTGTAAGTTTTTCGCCACGATGGTGAGAAGAAACAGGGCTATACGGAGCCACATCACTGTACCTACTAGGTGTAGGTGGAAAGAATGAGTGTGGATCAACTATATCAGGACTAATCTCAACATATTGACCTCCTCCAGGAGGATATGGACGAGTCATCTGATTAGGGTAATGAACAGGAGGAGGAGGGGGATACCAATTAGGATTAGGATTAGGATTAGGATTAGGATTAGGATTTGGAACTGGAGGTGATCTTCTATGGATTTGAAACCCATAAGGATCTTGATAAGCTTGAGGATACATTCCATGAACAGGTCCAGGGTAAGGAAATGTCTCTGGATATGGATGGTAATAAGAAGGTCCTGGATTAGGATTAGGTCTGAGGAATGGCTGATTATGATCAACTGCATTATTACTACCACCACCACGAATGAGATGATCTTTGATAGAATCTAACTTTCTAAGAAGCTCAGCTTTTTCTAGATCTGTATACTCAACTGGATTGCTGCTTGTGTTCTTAGATGAAGAATCTGATCCATTACTAAGCTCTTCATTTCTCAAGCTTTTTCCAGATCTTTGAGACTCAGCTCGAGAATTTGTTTCTTCTTCGCTTTTAGAAGAACCAGCATCCGCGTCATTGACATCACCACCATGTGACCTCATCACTCAGCTTCCCCACAGTTACAGAACTGTTTCTAGAGCTTTTCTCCTTCTTCTTTTTTAAACCTACAATTCAAATCAATTCATTGAATTCAAATAAATTCGAATCAACCAACATATTTCTCAGATCGATACATATGTAATCAGCTATGTATTAGCAAATTAACCTAACGATTTAAATCTTATAAGAGTTCATAGGCTCAATCACTAAGAGAACTAATCAATTCTCAGAATCAACAGCTTAAAGTTTCTGAAATTTCATACGAACCTTGAAGTATAGCGTCGCCGTGTTATATGAACCGATGGATCTGATGAGCTCCGGTGAACATTAACGACGCAATAATCAATAAACCCTAAACTACTTGTAAAAAAATTTCAGAAGAAATTAAAAACCAAAGTTTCTTTAAATTGAAGCTGAACATGAGCGCACGTAAGCGCGTGAAAATATAATCAGAGTGACGGTTGAGCAGACTAGGTCTCGTTGACCCAAATGATAAAGAAGACGACCAAATAATTAAAAAATTAAATAATTTATTACATAATCTAGAAATAATGTGATTACCTACATGTCAAATAAATACACTTTTAGATATTGTAATTATTTTGAAAATGTCAACTTACAAAGAAATATTCAACTTAGTAGAAAACTTTTTTACAAATTTACCTGCCTGTTCAAAACATTATATTATATACATAATAAAATATAATAATTTCAACATTTATTTTTTTACTAGAAGTCAAATAAAATATAACCTTAACGTACTTTTTGGTGAATGTGGTTGTACTTACATTCAAATATTTAATACGTCAAGTTAATGCTTCCATGTATTAAACCTTCCTTTTTTTTGTATATAAAAATTAAATTACACAACTTAATAAAAATAATCTAAAAAATACACAACTTACTCGTAAAAATTAATATAATATTCAAAACAACCTGAATCTTAACGTCTTAAAAAAATTAAACCTCGTAAACATCTTAATTTAGTGTAGTTATTATATTTAATGTATCTATTTAGATATATATAAATATATTTATCGACTCTAAATGGGTCTTATAGTGTATGCCTTGTGACTATTTTTGGTGGTCACAAAGCTACATAGCCTACAACTGTACAATCATTTAAGATTATAGTCCACTTGCAAGTTGCGACATTACTATTACCAACAAGATTTTGACAAATTCCTAGATACTTAAGCGTTGACTAATTGACAAGGGTTAATTACATGAATAAAATAAATGCTCAAGCAATAATCTAAAATACCAGATGTTTTGGGCCCAGAATTGTTTTTTTTTCTAATTAATAGACAGGCCCGAATTGTCCATAACAAGCCTCATTATATGGGCTTCAAATTAGAGAGATTTAATTAAATTATTACTTGTTAATAGTTGGACAACTGATGAAGTGGACATGACTTGATGTTAATGTTATTACATGTTAATAGGTTGGATCCAAACAAGTGGATATTTTATGTACAAACTAAGTAGATATGATAATTTTATCCTAACTTGATGACTTTTTTTATAATTTTGGATTATTAAATTTTTTTTATAATTTTGGATTATTAAAATTTTTTTATTTTTTGGTTAATTTAGAATCCGAGTTAATTTATTTTGTTTGGTTTTAGTTTATAAATACTTTTACAAATAGAATTGAATCCAAACTAAAATATTTTGGATTGTGTATAGATTTAAATTTTTTTTAGATAATCCAAAAAATGAATTAACTGAACCGAACTGATCTGACCATCCTATATGGACCGGTACAAAATAAGCACAAGGTTCTTGGTATTTGATTGTACCATTCGTGGTCGAACATCCACTTTTATGCAAATGAAATTGTATATATCTTAAAAATTAAATCATAGCGTATAACTTAAAACTATGAGTTTTACGCGTTCGAATAGAGGCCGAGACCATGGTGCCAAAAGTGATCGAGCAGGCTGTGGAGGTAGAGTCCATAGGACGGATACCGAGGCCATGCACAGTACCTCGAGCGACCCTAGGGGTGGTTATATCAGTTTTTTATTTTTTACTTAAGTGAGTCATGAACTATTCCCGATGATTGTTGACGATTTAAATCAAATTAATTTTTTTTTTCAATTAATTTCTCCCGTGAGTTATTTTTTTCTTTTTTCTTCAATTTCTTTTTTGTCTTTAACATCAAAATTTCTTAAAATTTTCTACTCTCATTAGTTTTCCGGTTTTATTCTAGAATCAAAGTGAGAACTCTTGTTAAGATTTTTGCTTCGGTTTAACAGGGGAACGCTGCATCTAGAAAAATCAATCGACATACAATAATATAAAAGCCTAATAATTTTTTTTTGAAATTTATATTTAATTTTCGAATAAAATGGAAATCCGAATAGGTAACGGATAATACCCAAACTCAAATCCAAACCCAAACCGGGGGTTCTAAAATATAATAACCTATCAAGTATTTTAGGAATACTCGAACCCAAACCGAACTCAAAATTCGTATCAGAATCAGCTCGGATTTTTGGATCAAGGTAATTTGTGTAGGACTACACATTATTATAAAAAAAATCCTATGGACAGCCCATATTTAAACGGGTATTAGTGGGCTTGGTCTTTTGTGAAAACGGGTTTTATTGGGTATGAAACATAATGGATAATAATTAAAAAAGATAATGCTGGATGGTCCAAAATGAACACGGATTCCCCTGCCCATTTTGACGCCTCTATGATATGGTTACTAACAACAAGTGTAATAGATAAAAACAGAGGAGCTGAAAATGCCATTTTTAACATCTCTAATCTCACCATTAGATGTGTGTGTTATATTAGCAAAATATAAAGGTTGGAGAGCTGTACTTAAGTTTTGTGGGTTTATTATCTATTTATTAATTACTTTGCCACAATTCTTACTAATTTATTTCATAAATAAGTCTATTTTTTTAATAAAAAAAAATGATAAACAACATAGAAAAAATATAAAACAAAATAAAAACAGAAACAGAGGGATTAATTAACGGAAAACGGTCATTTAAACCATAAATTTTACAAAAGTGGAAGAAAAATACATAAACTTTCAATATATCATATTAAATCTCAACTTCGTTTTGACTATTAATAAAACATGAATTTTACGTTGACTTTGCTAAATTACACATACCGTTAGTTTTAACTAAAGGAAAAAATTAACGGTGTTAGTTAACACTAACGGCATGTTTAATTTGGCTTGGTAAATGCGAAATTCATGTTTTATTTGATAGTCAACGTAAAATTGAGGTTTAATATATCAGTTTAAAACATAATTTTAAATAAAACCTAAAATATATTTATTTTATGTTACATTAATTATATTACTATATAATAATATTTTTAGTTTTACAAATATTTTTATAAAAATACCCTTTATTTTTATAAATTGTTTTTTTTTTAATTTATTGATAATTGTTTTTAAAATTTATTGATAATTGTTTTAAATATTTCAGATTTTTGTTATTTATCTTACATATCTTATATATTTTTTAAAATATTAAATTTTAATTTAAGCTTGAAATATCTAACATTTATATTCATATATCTAACATTTAATTTAAGCCTAAATGTTTTATATGTAATTAAAATTTATTGATAAATATTACGTAAAATATTTTAGATTTAAGTTAAAATTTGATGTTTAAAAAAAATATAAGATATGTAAGATCAATAATTAAAATTTCAAATATAAAAAAAATCTTATCAATGAATTTAAATATTTAAGCTTAAATTAAAATTTAATGTTTTAAAAAATAAGATATGTAAGATAAATAGCAAACAATTAAAATATTAAATTTTTTTTTTTCATAGATAAATTAAAAATATATTTTTAAAACTTAAAGTATATTTTATAAAATATTTATAAAACTAAAAATATAATTATATAGTAATATAATTAATGTAATTAATGTAATTAAAATAAATATATTTTAGGTTTAATTTAAAATTATGTTTGAAACTGATATAACTTTAATTTTACTTTGACTATCAAATAAATATGAACTTTACGTTGTCAAAGCCAAATTAGATATGTCGTTAGTTTTAACTAACACCGTTAATTTTTCCGTTAGTTAAAACTAACGGTATGCGTAATTTAGCAAAGTCAACGTAAAATTCATGTTTTATTTGATAGTCAAAACGAAGTTAAAGTTTAATATGACATATTGAAAATTTATATATTTTTATTCCACTTTTGTAAAGTTTATGGGTTAAATGGTCGTTTCCCATTAATTATTTGTAAAAAAAATAAAAAACATAGAAAACAAAATAAAAATGATAAAAAAGTATCTAAGGTGTAGGAAAGAGCCTAAGGAGATCAGTCAAAAATAGACTTTAAAAGGCCCATATTATAAATGGGCCTCAACCAGGCCTTAAACCCCACACGATGCTAGCTATCTATAAACACCACTGAGTTGGATTTCTAAAGATAAGAGCAGCGACCACTAAGAGCACGAGGAACGTCCACGTGTCACTTAGCCAAATCTTGTTTAGTAAAAACTAAAAAGCGCAGCAGAGAAAAAAAAACGAGTAGAGAAGAAGAAGAAGAAGAAGTTCTCAGTCGTGCTTCGATGGCGATATCAGTAGCAGCTTCGTCCGCTGTAACAGTGATGGTACCATGTGTTTCCGCCATCTCCACTCGCTGCTCTTCTGTCCCGTACCTTCCTCTTCGCTCTTTTGGCCGATCCTCTTTCTCTGTTCCGTTGAAGCTAGTTTCAGGTGAATGATCCATTTACTAATTAACCCGGTTTAATCAAGGAACCATTTGAAACCCGAAATTGGTGGTTATATAATTCGACTTCGTGAAACTAAACCGAATATTGGATTTTCCGGTTTAGTTACAGGGAATAGTTTACAGACGAAAGCTTCTTCATCAGAAGATAGTGCAACATCCATTGATACCAGCGAACTCTTCACAGATTTGAAAGAAAAGGTAAAGCCATAAAAACAAAACACGAGTTAGCTTGGCTTTTATGTGTTTGTTTTAACTAGTGTTTTGGTTTGGTGTAGTGGGATGGTATTGAGAATAAGTCTACTGTAATTGTTTATGGTGGAGGAGCCATTGTTGCTGTTTGGTTATCTTCCATTGTTGTTGGTGCCATCAACTCTGTTCCTCTGGTAAAAAAAATACAATCTTTTGAGATTAAAGAGAGTGTAACTGGAATTGAGTCAAATGATGTTTGAATTTGTAGCTTCCGAAAATTATGGAACTAGTTGGTCTAGGATACACTGGATGGTTTGTTTACAGATACCTTCTCTTCAAGGTAAACAAAATATTTACTTATTTTGAATCTTTATATAACATGAGTTAAAAAAAACTGTGATGATCATGTTGTTTCAGTCAAGTAGAAAGGAATTGGCTGAAGATATTGATTCCTTGAAGAAGAAGATCGCAGGAACCGAATAGATTCAACAATGCAGTTTTTTTCCTTGTGAGGGTTACAATCTGTGTGTTCCAACACTCACTGTATCTATGAAACTATCCCATTGTATTTCAAACAAGTTTCTGTATCCTCTTCTAGTGAAGAACTTAACTGTTTCCTTTGTTGGGTTCTGAAAACTCAATAGTCCAGAGTTAGACTCACTTAATGAAATCATTTTAGCTGGTCCATGTTGCAATGAGCTGAGAGAACGAATGAACCAACTCCTAAATTGTAAAAGAACCAACACAGTTTTGAGTCCTACCAATAATGACTTGAATGAAGTAATCATAGACAGAGTTGTTAGACTCTATGCCAATTCTAACATTACCAAATTCAAAAGTCAACACCTCTAACCTCTTCACATAACTTTAAAGACCAAAAAAAAGATATAAATTGTTCTTCCTTTTGCCCAGCCTGAAAAATTCCAATAGATAGCCATAAGAATTTACTGTAATTTCCCTAATGGAGACTCTTGAGCATGATCATCAACTAGCCATAAACCAAAGTCACGGAAACGTTTGATCTTCTTTTCGAAACCTACAATGTAGTTATTGTGGATTATGACATGTTTTCCCTTTGTCTCTTTAACCCATGTTTTGTTCTTGAAATACAATCCTCCTGTTGGGAAAGCTGATTGCGGAAGCAAGTAGAGATCCACCTACACAACACAAGATCACTAAAGCTTCAGTCTTTTGAGATTTTTAAGAAGCTTGAGGCCTAGGTACCTGATGAGATGTTTTCATAAGTGCCCAGTTAAAACCAGGCTGATCATTTGCTTTCTTAGCTCTGGACCAAGGTTGATCTTCAAGTTCCTCAATCCATTTCTTCATAAGAAGTTTTGCGCCACTAGTGGAACGCAAAAAAATCATACAGCTACATATATAAGGTCTTCCCTTTTTCCCCGGAGGTGGTAAATCATGAGAGTGATCCAATGGCTTAATCTGGCAACCATAAATAATATAAATACACTTAAAGTCAAATAATGCCATGAATGAAGGAGATGATGTTTAAATCACATACAGCAATCATATCATCCATGAAGTATGCATCATGGCTTCCTTCCAAATACTGAAATGGATCTTGTAACCAAACCATATCAACATCATTGTACATAACATTGTAACCTAGCTCCAAAATTTGCAATAGATGTTGTGGTCTTCGAGCCGTAAAATTGAAGAAACCCTAAAATTCAATACAAGAAACGATCAATTCCATTGCAACACAAGCTCATAGCATACATCTTATCATCATAAACAGAAGAGGCTTGTTCATCCATATACATTTGAATGAACTTAAACACAGCTCAAACCCTGAAACCTCAGGAACATTACACAAACTTATGATCAAAGCTAATCAGTGAACATCTAAAGATCTAAGTATGATGATGATAACAAAGTATTCACTCTCTACCTATGTATAGAGATGAAACTGGATTGCAATAATGAAAACTCAGGGAATAGATATGATTAAACCTGGGAACCAAATTTGTATGCAGTCTCAGAATCAAGAGCCGGAGGAATGAGAACAGCGTGACCAGGCCACTTGTCATTAACCTTATAGAGAGTAGTATAATCTTCAGCAATAACGAGAACTTTATCTTGATGATTCTGTCTAGAGACACTAATCAACCAGTTATTGAGAAAAGGCAAGTAAGGATAGCTAACGATGCAGACGATTACAGTTTTATTCTTAGCTGTGAATTTAACTGCTTGAGAGAGAGTATAGTCACGCCATTTGGATTGTGAAGAAGAGATTGTGTTTGGAAACGGGAATAAGGGAGATCCTGCCCAGGGTAAGAATACACCGAGGATAACGAGAAGAAAGAGAAGGATAAAGAGATTGGTACGGTTGAGAAGTGGAGAGATTGGACGATTTGAGATTGAAGAAGAAGAAGAAAGAGATGAGGAAGTGAATGGGTTTTGGATTGGACGTTGGTGAAGGAACTGTTGTTGTTGTTTCGCCATTTTTGTAGCTTCCTCTGGTTAATGAACGATTTTGGAGAGTGGAGACAATGGTTTCGTGTTAGTTATACAAGTTTATACGGATTTGAACTCAAAACTTAGAGAGAGAAAAATATACAGTGAAGAATTCTGGGAAATTTTAAGTGAGAGTGTTGTAGATCTGATGATTGATACGGCGTGGAAGGAGAGATCTCAAAACATAAAAAAATGGAGATTGATTGAAAAGAAATTGGAAAATAATATAATTTTTTATTATAAACCTTTTTTATCAAAATCAAAACTATTATTATTATATGATTTAAAATAATCAATAAATATTAGTATACAAAATGTACAACATGGCCGTTTAATAATTTCGAAAGACATGTATGGGTTGTAAAATGGATATATATTATATAACATTTACAACCCCGTCTTCATTAAGCAATAAATTTAGGCCATAACAATTTCTGAGCTACATTTTATTGGGCCAGGCCTAAAATAAAAATAATGCTACGTTGGGCCTAAGTCAAGCACTTTTTGAAAAGCCACAAAGTCACAAGATTGGGCATTGTGCAATAACAGTATATAACCAATCCCCTCACTTCCAGCTTGCTCCCCTTGGTGTAATTTTCTTAATTTCTTAATTTCTTGTTTGTGCAATAATGCTTTCATCTTTTTTTACTCCTGCGGTAAATGTGAGACTTGAGAGAGAGAGCTCTCGTTTTACATTTTTATTCTATCTATTTTTTTTACTGCACGCTCATATGTTATCTTTTGACCCAGACATAGAGGTGGACACAATTCCCGCCCCGTCCCATCTCATCCCATTCCCATTCGGAAATTCCCGTCCCATTTCAAAATATATTCCCATATGGGATAAACTTTTGATTCCCNTTTTATATGATAAATTTTATAGTTAACTATTAATTTAATGATATCACTAATGATAATTTTATATGTCATATGAGATAAATCGGTAAACAAATTAATGATAAGAGAAAAATATAAAATTAGTTATTTGAGTTTTTTTGAATTTTAAATTTATCAAATTTATTTTATTTTATAACTATGAAATTTATGTTATATTAATTTTATGTTTTTTGTTATTATTAACATATATATTTGTCATTTTAAATTTAAAATAATTTGTCATATTTATTTTTTAGAATTCCCGTTCCCGTCCCGTTTCTGTTCCGTCCCATATAAACGGGACATATTTTTGTACTCCCGAATTCCCGTCCCATTCCCGTTCCCGTAAAATCCCGTCCCGAATTTCCGTTTGCCCACTCCTACCCAGACCCATTGAGACTTGAATTTAAAAGCCTAAACTAGAGTATACCAATAAAACGACCTCCACATATCACCAAGCAGGCAGGAGAAACGAGAGTTCATGGTAACAATGTTTTATTTTCTTTCTTTTCTTAAAAACAGATTATCACAAATGGTATTTTGATGACTTGCACATCACAAAGCAATTCACTGTAAGGTACCTCTTTGGGGTATTAAGAGAGAGGACTGTGGGTAGGAGCATAGTTACCTGTAGCCAAACCCATTGTCAAGTTCATGACTTATAGAACCTTGACGATTAGGACCAATGGCTTGACCCATTCCCGGTATCTGCTTTGATGGCTCCAGCCTCTGCTCAATTCCCAAGAGTGTCTACAGTGAAGCTGGATGATCTCTTCTGTTCACTTGAGCACCTGAAAAGCCACAAAATGAGAGCAGGCTCTAAATCAATTAGTCTCTGCAGTCTGATATTAATACTCGGGTCCCTAGAGCTGAGCAGCAGATTCAAGTTAGTTATGTTATACCTGGTGGTGGCATACCATAGTTTGGCTGGCGATGAGCAAAAGGAAAGCCTTGTGAAGGATTTAACTCGGGAATGAGACCCGGCATTTGATTGTTCGCATGAGGAGCGTGATGGTGTTGTGGACCACCACCAGGGAATCCTTGCATTAGGTTATGGTGTTGAATGTTGTCATGCATATGCATCTTCTGCATCATATGTGGAGGAAGACGATCAAATTCGGGCTGTCCAGTGGCTGTTGTATGATGGAAAGGTGGACGATGAATCATGTTTGCTGGAAACCGGTGATTTGGTGGATGATCATAATGTTGAGCTATGATGCTTCCTGGTCCCATGAAATCAACCTGTGGTTTTACATGAGCATGTAGTGAATCGAACGGATGGAATACTGGGCCTGAACCATTCAAATGAGAAGAGGGGTTGGTCGCATATTGGTGAAGAAAAGGGCTACCTTGACCTCCCATTGTTGTTCTTTCGCTCCTTGGACCAGAGTTTAAGGCAACTAACTTGTCAGAGATGTTGAAAGGCACTTCAGGCTCTTGATTATGGGATCCTGGAAAAGACATGTATTTTTGTGGGTTTGCAGTATCACCAATTGACTGAAGTTCGTTCATGAAAGCACTCCCGAAAATATTCTCAAGAGTCAATGATTTCCCTGGATCTGCTTCTCCAGCTGTAGTTGGTTTCAGAGATGGTGGTGGTGGTTTACTATCTGTAACCGAAGGTATATGCATATCTTGACATTTTGGGTCTGCACCTCTCTGTAACAAAGAAAGAAGGTGCTGCGAAGCCTGGTCATCGACAGATGTTTTCCACTGTTTGGTGTTATTTACTGAAGAGACACTTGAGTCTTTGTCAATTTTCGGGGGAGGAGGATGATAGCTTTCACTGACTTCAGAAAGAATAGACTGCTCAAGGTCTTCACAAGTGAGAACAGGTGGAACAGCTGTTACTGATTTACTTGTGGAAGTGTTGCTTAACAGATCAGTGTTTTTAGTGGCATGGCCTTGAAAAGGAAAATCCATTGAAAATTCACCATTGGCTTTTGAGTCAAAGGTTTGCAATTTATCGACACCTTGAAGTAGTGACAGCAAGTCTTTTGGTGGCCTGCTAGATGGGAGATCTTCAACTGGTTTGTTCTCTGCACCCAATAAAAAGAAATGTTATTGAAAAACATTACAATTATAGCATAAAAGTAAATGGATTACCTTCTTCGAGAAATAGATGTGCAAACTTGGAGGATTTAACAGTATGAGGGCTACGTGTTTCTTCTACTTTTTCGACAGTTTTCTACAAGGTCATGTCAAATGAGACTCTTTGAATTCCACAGGGTATATATGATTGATACATGCATACGAACATGTCAACCATAACATCCCACAAACAAACAGTCATTTGCTCAGGTCAATGCCTTTTATTTTGTTTATAAACACATGGAACACCATTTGTTTACAAACTATGTTATCTATCATTTTTCATGGTCAATACAAAACATAGGGAAAAGAGCCTCATTACGACTGGTTAAAGGACATTACATCAGAAAGAAAGAGGCTATCGATAACAGATTCATGAGGATTGGTATATATGGAAGAGCTATCATGCGAGTATAATTTGAAGTTCAAGGTACACACGAACTAATTGAAATACATAAGAAAAATTCACCTCAGTAATAATGGTGGCGTCACCACGATTCAGATTTATAGCGGTGTTGAATATCTTATCAAGAATTGACGGCCCATCTGAAATCTCCAAGCTTTTCTTCTTCTCCAACGTCACTGTAGCTGGCTCATTTTTTCTAGGATACCCCTGAGTTTCAGCTGGAGTTGAGATGGAGGAAAGCTTTTTAAAACTTTTATCGTTATTAACTACACTTGTAGATATTCCTAGAAATGTAGAGATATTAACAGCCCGTTCACTTGCATCAGTGGAGGAGACACGGACATCTTCACCTTCTATCAGCATATCACTTGGGCCTATCTTAATTCCCAATGGTTTGTCCCCATTATTAACAGATGTTCCATTCACCATACGCTCATGTTGAGAAGTTTCAATCTGCAAATGGTGTGATAACCAGTAAATAATTAACAGGTGCGACCAAAGATAGTGAATGGACTAATAAAATGCTTATCAAATCATAGTACTAATCAGGCATACATAATATATTCAAACAAACGTTTACGAAGAAAAGAGAGGCAAACAAAAAACTTAAACCTTGAACCTCTATTTTTAGTTTTCTTCAGGGAATTGCTAGCCGTAGGACGTTAACAATTAATATGCAAATAAATATGAAAATTCATGGAACACAGATATTATAGCGACTTACTTGAGGTTTTTCCCCTTGCTTTCTTTCCAAAATTGCGCTTGCAAAACCAGGAGGTACAAGTGGTCTGGCTGCATTACTTTGAGACGGCAAAGAGCTGTTATTAGACCCAGGAATTGTTGGAGTGTTATTGACTTCATTGCTTCTATTTGGACGCCCTTTTTCATCTTTGGACTCCCCAAGAAGATCAGTAAAATCAAAGTCGTTTTTACGCAAGTCTGGGTTTGATTTTTGCTTCTCCTGGAATGCTTTCTGATGTTCTTTCCTCAACAACTCAAACGAAGCTGATGGAGAGTTGATGATGTTAATTTAAAATTAACACAAAAAGAAAAGCATGGATAGATTGTAAGAAGTTCACAAACTGGCAGAGAGCTTTAGGACATATTAAAGTCAATAGATCTCATGTACCTCTTCTTTTTCTTTCTTCTTCTGTTCTATCTTCACTTGTAGAATCAGAAGAACCAAAAGTTTCATCATTGAATGAGTCTCTAGTGTCACGTCTAATGTATGGTGGTGCCTATAAATGTACACGAGTGATTTAGGAATCTGTGCTGTTAACTAGTTGAAGTTTACTCAACTATACATCAGGAAAATGGAGCAGCATTCAACAATCAATAATGTTAAAGACTATTCAAAATGACCACAGAAGTTTAATGACCTTGTATGGGCGAGGAGGATGGTACGGTTCATTGGTTCTTCTCAGCTGATACGAATCATTAGATTGAGGTCTGGGGCCAGATGATCCGGCAGTAAATCCAGAAGGCTTAGGGACAGAACCTTTCCCTAGAAGTCCATCATACTCAGGTGCTTGCCAAGGCTTCCGAGATGGCATACCCGAACGCCTTCCAGGCTCTCCTAACAAAATACAAAATAAAATATATAATACACCCCAATTCCAGAGTTTGTCTCTATGGCCTTAATTTCATGGTCACTAGCAAGCAGTCTTCACACCAATCTCTTTAGTAACAAAGCGTAAATCTACATTAACACATATTGAGCAGCCAGCTGGATAGACATGGAATCATAGTAACTAATAATATATGTTTTTTTGCAGAAAATAATAATTCTTAAGCGTATTTTAAGCAAATTTGACAACAAGGTACGTTCAAAGTAGTCGTCCATATTGTTACTTTAGGAATTCATACAACAAGTAAAGAATGGATACAAGTAAGCACAAGCTACCTGAGTCCCAATCTGAATGTGAATCACTATCTTTATCACTCCATCCCCCTGAGCGGCCTTCCCATCTTCCATGGATGCCTCGAGAATTACTACCTAATTCACCCCTGGTGGGAGGAGAAGAACTATAGTCATTCTGCCTGAAACCATGAGTCGAAAAATCACCAGAAATTCTCGCTTGCTCAGGTGAAGGATCATCGGAGTCACTGCGCAGATAAAACAAAAAGTGTACAGATCAAGACAGCTCATTCTAAAACCAGATAGTATTGTAAATAAAACAAATTTATACTGTCTCTATAAATACAAACTAAAAATTCGATAATCAAATAGAGAGTCTCACAGCAACAGTGCTTGATCAAATTCAGTAGGTAGATTTGGCAGCTTCTTGCAAACATCTTTATCGCTCAAGGATAAAAGAAACTTTCTCGTATATGAAAGTCTTTGTTTACTGATTCAAAATGTAACCATTAGAAGCAAAATTAAAAAAAAAAACATAATGATTTACAAAAACAAATAAAACTTACTTTCTCGAATCATCATTGATATGAACAAGTTGATCCATGGAAATTTGTTGTTCATTTGATATACTCATTATACAAGAAGGCGATACACACAATATCTTAAGATCTTCTCAAATCTTCTTACAAATTTAATATTCGATATAACCTAAAAATTTCAAACGCAACGAACCTTAAGCAACTTCATCAGGTCGATACGATCTAAGCTATAGCCTATATGTACAGTAATATTTTCAGAAACGGGAAATCTAAGTTGTTTTCTAAGATTTTTTTTCCCAGAACTGATAAATTGCAGCTAAAAAAAACCTAGCTCATCCTGAAGTCAGAAGGCTAATCGAGATTATAGTTTTCTGGAGTAATCGAAGGTCTTCGAGAGCTTAAGGTTTTTAGCACTACGAAGGTATAACAAGGATTCTAGAGTACATTAGAGATGATAAATTGAAAGTACAAAGAAGTCGCCGATCTGTGAAGAAATAACTTTTTTGTTTCGCTGTGTTTTGATTGAATTGATGAGAAAATTGAAGATTGAAGAGAAGAAACCAAGTCTTCAATGAAGATCAAAGATGAAGAAGGGTAAAATTGACAATCCAATTGCTTCTTATAATTCCAACTGTACCCACAAACTTTTCAAAAATTACAAAATGAACCTTAATATTTTGTTTTGCTATTTTGACCCATGAAAACATTATCCAAGTAACTCATGTTTTTTTTTTTTATTGATTTTGCTCATGTGACTGAAACAGATTACTTACCCCTGGACATAGTACCCGTTGGACTAGATTCGAATAAAACCCAACCAAGTTCGGATTTATTTGGTTTAGCCACCTACACTCCAATGGAATAACTTTTGTTTTTCGGATCAGGTTTGGGTAGTATCCGGTCGGATTTGAGTCGGTTCGAGTTTAAAATCTCAAACCTGACCATAACGCGAAATAAATGAGTACCCAAAATTCCGAATTTTTTTTACCCGAAAACCTGAAATTGCACCAAAAATCCGAATTTGCACCTGAACCTAAATTTATATCTGAAAATCCAAATTTTTCCAACTCGATTCCCCGATTTTTAATCCAAAAATCCGAATTTATATTTGAAAACCCGAATTTTGCACTAAAAAAATCTGATTTTGTATATAATCATCCAAATTATTCACCCAAAATCCGAAATGAGCATCCGATTTTTATAAAACTATCCGATTATTTTAATCTTAACCGATATCTGAATTTCATCCGATTACCTAAAACTAAAAATTAAAATTGCTTTCATGATGTTATTGGTTTTCGGATACCCAATCGGATTTTCGGATAAAACCCGAACCCGAGCAGAAACCCGTGGGTAGAGAGGTCAGCACCCAATAGAAATTTTTGAATGGTTTTGGCCATACCCAAAACCCGATTTTTCGGATCGGGTACATTTTTTGCCCAGACCTAAGATTACTCATTGCAAAAAACACAATTTAAAAGCTCCCAAAGAATAAATAATAAACAAGATTATTGTTCTCTTTTTTTATTACACAAATTAATAAATACATTTATCACGTATGTGTATGTTAGTAAAACCAAGATCAGACCCTAGAGATGGAACCATTCATTCTCTTATGACAATGTTGCTTAATTTTCATAGTGTGAAATCAGTCATTCCTGTGATCATCAATGCGTAATAATAATGGATTATCGAGAAAACTCATATAGTTGCGGATCAATCTTTATAGAGTTAGTAATTCTCCTAAAAATAGTTTGTAATTAATTGGTCTTCATTGTTAAATTACCATTGGCAACTAACATTCATGTCTTACTCAAGATTATTATTATTATTATTATTATTAAGTCTTAGGACAACAATACTTTAAGAACCACATAATATGAATAGACAAATGGTTTATCTTTTATATTATAAAAAAACATTTTATTTTATTTTAAGAAAAAGGTAAATAAAATTTACGATTTGTTCCAATTTAGTACGTGAGCTGGTGGACTTCCATATTTTCTTGTAAACCAAATCCCATCCTTTCTTGCAATCCATGAACGTAGTTGGCCACATCGAGAACCATAAGCTTGACGATATGCTTCAATATCGTAATAAAATCTTGGATTGCTCCCGTAGCTAAGAAGACAATACCATACTGCGTAATGAGGGATATTACCGTTGTCCGTGAATTCAACGATTGTGTAAGGATCTTTGTAACCCATTGTGTGAAAATATATATGTCGGCTATTACGGTCTCTAAATCGACATGAAATGTTGAGAGCAACGCCAGGAGCGATCTCATTATGAAATACTACATGATTAGTTTGCAAGCTTCATTTTGCATAAAACACAATGTAATAATCACTAAAATAAAAATTATGAAACGATTCATTTTTTGGATCTCTGATAATTTTTCTGTAGTTACAAATACATCAATAATCATTCATTTATAAGATTATTGTGTGGAACATATTTTTTATTTCTTTAGAAAATATATTTTGACTAATTTGAGAAACATATATAAACCAAGAAGGAAGTTNACATACATCTTTAACATAATATGAATAGACAAATAATTTATCTTTTATATTATAAATAAACATTCATTTTATTTTAAGAAAAGGTAAATAAAATTTACGATTTGTTCCAATTTAGTACGTGACCCGGTGGCCTTCCATATTTTCTTGTAAACCAAATCCCATCCTTTCTTGCAATCCATGAACGTAGCTGGCCACATCGAGGACCATAAGCTTGACGATATGCTTCAATATCGTAATAAAATCTTGGATTGCTCCCGTAGCTAAGAAGACAATACCATACTGCGTAATGAGGGATATTACCATTGTCCGTGAATTCAACGATTGTGTAAGGATCTTTGTAACCCATTGTGTGAAAATATATATGTCGGCTATTACGGTCTCTAAATCGACATGAAATGTTGAGAGCAACGCCAGGAGCGATCTCATTATGAAATACTACATGATTAGGTTTGCAAGCTTCATTTTGCATAAAACACAATGTAATAATCACTAAAATAAAAATTATGAAACGATTCATTTTTTGGATCTCTGATAATTTTTCTGTAGTTAAAATACATCAATAAGCATTCATTTATAAGATTATTGTGTGGAACATATTTTTTATTTCTTTAGAAAATATATTTTGACTAATTTGAGAAACATATATAAACCAAGAAGGAAGTTGGAATTTAGAATTTTAACAAAAAAAAAAGTTGGAATTTAGAATTAGAATGTATAGATTATCTTCTTTATATATATTATTTGGATTAATCAAATTACTCATATCTTGATACTAATATAAATATATATTATCTTTTTTGTACACATCATTTGGATGAACAAAATTTGACTTAAATATTAATACTACTATTTAATATTTATGGATTATCTTCTTTTTATAGATTATATGGAAGGACAAAATATTACACTCATATCTTATTAATAATATTTATAGATTATATTTGTTTATAGCTCATTTTGATAGACAAAACTCGATTCATATCTTACACTAATAAAATCACAGATTATCTTATCTAATTTTTATATAATTATAAGTTATCTTTTATAACTTAATATTAAAAGATATTAATATTATGTTGTATAATGAGAAGACAAGATGGAGAAGACAAAAAGACATATTAAGTCTATTTACCTTGTGCCCATACATGATAGTTTACTTAGAATTGATTAGTTAAGAGCGACATTTATAGGTTATTCTTATCTTCGATGTAATCAGTTACATTCATAGATTGCCAGAAAGATAGAGTATTTGAGCAAACCATAAGACAACAAGTTGAATCTATTTATATTGTCGACAAAAAAAAATAAAACTAAACAATCAGTTTATTAATTAATTTTAAGTTATTTTTTATTTCGGTTAATTGATAAAATAAAAATAATTCCTATGTAAATTTACATCTAAAGTTCTCATTTTTGAGGTTTTAAAAAATAAATGAAAAGACTTTTAAAAGAAAAATTAGACTTTTAATGTTTATATATATATAATGTGATTAGCTTGAAAATAACTTTTATACTTCAAAATTATCTATATTTTTATTGTGTGTAGCCGGTTAGTCCTATAATCATCAGTGCGCAATAATAATGAATCACCGAGAAAACTCATATAATTGCGGATCAATCTTTATTGAGTTAGTAATTTCCCTAGAAATAGTTTGTAATTAATTGGTCTTTGTTGTTAAATTACCTTTGTCAACTAACATGTCTGGGTCAAGATTATTACTATAAGTCTTACAACAACAATACTCTTAGAACCTTATACATCTTTAACATCATATGAAGAGACATAGGAATTATTTTTATTTTATAAATAAATATTTGATTTATTTAAGAAAAGATAAATAAAATTTACGATTTCTTCCAATTAAGTACATGACCCGGTGGACTTCCATATTTTCTTGTAAACCAAATCCCATCTTCTCTAGCAATCCATGAACGTAGCTGGCCACATCGAGCAAAATAGGCTTGACGATATGCTTTAATATCGTAATAATTGCTCCCGTAGCTAAGAAAACAATACCATATTGCATAATGAGGGTAATTTTGATCATCCTCGAACTCAATAAATTTGTAAGGATCTTTGTAACCCATTGTATAGAAAATGGTATCTGAATTATTAAAACTAGGATCTCTAAATCGGCATGCAATGTGGAGAGCAATGCCAGGAGCGATTTCATTATGAAATACTATCTGGTTTTTTTTGCAAGCTTCATTTTGCACAACACATAATGTAGTAATCACTAAAATAAAAATTATGAAACGACTCATTTTTTGGATCTCTAATAATTTGTTTGTAGTTACAAAGACATCAATATGCATGCATTTATAGGATTTTTGTGTAGAAAATATTTTTTATTTATTTAGTAAAAAAATATAATTTTGACTGAATTTAGAAACATACATAAACCAAGAAGGAAAGTGGAATATAGTATTGAAATGTAAAAGTTATCTTCTTTATATAGATTATTTGGATTGATACATGACTCATATCTTCATACTAATATAATTATATATTAGTTTTCTTTGTATAGATATTAGAATGA
>KE158007.1:12366-32235 GCA_000411055.1 Leavenworthia alabamica
CCGATAGGTAAAGAAGATCTCCACGGAAGTGAATCAATACATTCTAAATCCTCCTCCCGTTTTCTCTTATGATTTCTTTTCTTCTTCGCCATTGAGGATGATTCTCTGTTGCCTGTAGCCATTTTAGCCGTTGATTTGAGCTCGAAACGTCTGTCGAGGCGTCAATGGAATAGCTCTGAAGAAGAGTTATACCGTTAGATAAACCCTAAAAGAGAAGCCGATGTAGTATAATTACTTCGGTCTGGTTAACATTGAATTAATTATAAACCGAATCAGTTGCTTCGGACCGACCCGAGTCACTCGGAAATTAAAATAACAAGGTAGGCCCAATATGAAATTAGGTGATACTAATTTGGACCATTTTCTTGTAAAGCCCATTATTCGTAGGCCTTTTAGTTTCAGTCACTTTTTTTTATTTTAACTTGTTCTGTCACTTTTAAACTTCTTTATATGTCGATATAATTACACGCTTTTAGCTGTCATTATTACCAAACTGATGATGACTACTTTGACTCTCTTTTTAGATCTTACAAGTTCCAAAACGCATGGACTTGACCGTAATTTTGGCTCGTAAAAAAAACAGTAGATCTTCTTCTCGAATAGCTCAGACAAAAGTGTATGAACATGAGTTGTAAGTTAGTAACGTTTTATACACATTATATATAATGTGGTGCTATCACAATCAACGAAGAAAACAAAAAGACATCGACCTAAAGTAAGTGTGAAACTTAACTAATGAGTGGGGTCTTCACCGCAACTACAAAAAGGGATCCTAAGAAATCTCCAACATAATCCATCTTTTACAAATCCTATTTGCTTACGTCTTCTATCTCTCTCCCACCTTCTTCGGATGCTTCAACGAGTTTTTTTTTTGGCAAGGAGTTAATTATTGTGTGTTAGAATATCGTAGTCATATTCAAAACAGTTGAACTAACTATGTTAGATTGGTTGACCGGTTAGATACGATTTTAATTTTAATTCGGTTTTGTCAAATCGTTTTAGGTTGAGAAACCAATATTTGGAATATTTGTCAATCATACATTGTGAACACATTAAAATAATAAAATAAATCATTCTTTCACGTACTTTGGATTTTATTATTCTTAATTAAGTTATTCTTAAATAATACTCTCTCTGTATTTGAAAGAATGTCATTCTGACATTTTTCACACAAATTAAGAAAACTAGGTAAATTTCACTTTTACCCTTAATTAATACACTATAATTATTTCTCTCTCTAATTAATAAGCTAAAATAACAGGGGTAAACATGACATTATAACTAAAAATTTGCCTTGAAATCCTAAAATGACATTTTTTCACTTACAAGAATTTGACACTAGAATGACACTCTTTCACAAACAGAGGGAGTAGTCTACATGACTCCATCTGATAATTCCAGCGACAAGATTTGCTTCTCAATTAATTTAAGAATCTCATTAACTGATCCGTTTAGTTACTTTAGTACCATAATGTCAAAATTATATTAATTAAATAAAAATGACATTTATAAAAGTTTGGATTATTAACAAAGTGATAATCATAAAATCCTATTTATGTAATTTCTCAAATAAAATTACAAATTAATTAAGCAATTAATCGAAAAAGGAAACAATTAGAAGTTGACGAATCCGATTTGTCTCCTCTTTTTGCTCCATTTATCTTCCTTGTTTTTTCTCAGTCTCATGCTGCGCTTTTAGATCTGTTTCGGAGGTTTTTAAAAACAATCAGAGAAATAGATCTAAACGGCTTTCACATAGTTATCGATGGCAACGCTTCAGTCATGGAGAAGAGCTTACGGAGCCCTAAAAGACACCACCAAAGTCGGCCTTGTCAGAGTGAATAGTGATTACGCCGTACGCAACGAACCTTTTCGATCGAGTTTTACAAATCTTATTCAATCAATGAAAGTAAGTAAGTCTACTCATATGTTGGAGTTATTGATCTTTCGTTTTTTTTCATAATCTCAGGATTTAGATATTGCTGTTGTGAAGGCTACTAACCATGTTGAATGTCCTCCCAAAGATCGTCATCTCAGGAGTAAGTGATTTGCTTCTCATTTTGATTTGATCTTTGCGAATTCTTATCTTAGATCGTAGAGTATTTGTTTATTGTTTTATTTAATTCTCATCTCTGGGAAATTTTTACAGAAATTTTCGTTGCAACATCAGCAACTCGGCCTCGAACAGATGTTGCTTACTGCATTCACGCTCTTTCCCGACGATTGAACAAAACTAGAAACTGGACGGTATCATTTTTTATCCTAACTTGATGATGATGATGATGATCTTAACTTTATTATCTGAGAGTTTGGTTATTGATGCTCTGAGGATTAAGGATCGATTATGTTCCTCTGTTATTGTTTTTCAAAACTGTTTCTGTTAGATAGTCAAAAGGATAGTCTCAGTTCTTTGCTATAGATTTTGTATTATGATTCAACAGGTTGCTCTTAAAACACTACTTGTTATACACCGGCTTCTGAGGGAAGGAGATCCGACATTTAGAGACGAGTTATTGATTTTTTCACAAAGAGGACGGTTTCTGCAACTTTCTAATTTTAAGGATGAATCGAGTCCAACCGGTGAGTCCTTACTATAGTCATGGATCTATGTGTTTTAGGAGCAAATGAGGTTCCTTCAAGGTTTATGCATAGAGTTACTGCTGATTCTGTATTTGTTTTCTACTTCTCACAGCCTGGGATTGTTCAGCGTGGGTACGCACTTATGCGTTATTTCTTGAGGAACGGCTTCAATGCCATAGGGTTCTTAAATATGACATTGAGGCTGAACATCTTCCAAAACTTTCCCCAGGGCAGGAGAAGGTATCCATTTTTTCGTTTAATTTTTTTTTGTGGTGGCCTCACCTACGTCCTTTCTGTTCTGATTGTATTCTACTTTGGAAATTGATGGTCAGGGGTATAGCAAAACAAGGGATTTAGATGGTGAAAAACTCTTAGAACAGTTACCAGCTTTACAGAAGCTGCTGCATCGTCTCATTGGTTGTAAGGTACTTATTTGATGTCATTATTAGAGTCGTGCACATGTTTCTGCAATTCCCATATTGTTTTCCTTTGTGACATTGTGTTGTAGCAGCCTTCTCTGACGAATGAACTAATTTTTCTCTTTCGCCTTTTTCAGCCAGAAGGTGCTGCTAGCCACAATCATATCATACAATATGCACTCGCTCTGGTTCGTTAAAATACGCCTGGGCACATTGCTTATATTTTTACATGTATCCCTATTTCTTATTGCCGTGTCAAATATATTCTATCTGGAAGGACAACTTTAGCTAAGTTCTGAAATCTTCTAAAAGTATATTTTCAGGTGTTGAAGGAGAGCTTTAAAGTCTATTGTGCCATCAATGAAGGAATCATAAATCTAGTAGAAAAGGTAGGAGAAATAGTTACTCTCTCCCTCCATGGGTTCTTTGATTTCTCCTGGTTTCATGTTTGCATATATTGCAGTTTTTTGAAATGCCAAGACACGAGGCCGTCAAGGCCCTTGAAATATACAAGCATGCGGGTCTGCAGGTAATGTTGCTGAATGCTGAGTTCTTTTCTCTGTTGAGTCCATTTAGATTTCACTTATTTAGTGTTAAATCTGTCGATGCAGGCTGGCAACCTTTCTAATTTCTATAAAGTATGCAAAGGATTGGAACTTGCAAGAAATTTCCAGTTTCCAGTTTTAAGAGAGGTATTATATTATATGATAACTTGTTTGTTACATTTTAATTTGTATTGGCATGTATGTTATCATCACGATATAACTCTATGTTTGTTTTCTCAAGCCTCCACAATCTTTTCTTACAACAATGGAGGAGTATCTGAGAGATGCACCTCAAATGGTCGACGTCTCATCTGGGCCACTTGTATGTAATACATTCTCTTATTTATGGCCTAAGAGAAATCATGGTTCTCTTTTGGTAGGGAATTTATTTTCTAAAAACTTTGTCCACATACAGCTTCTGACCTATACACCGGATGAGGGGCATACTTCTGAAGATTTTGATCTTTTACATGAAGAACATGAACTACCATTGGCTTCAGATAATGGTGCACAAAACGTTGTTGATTTAGATGATCTACTGGTGAAATATGCTTATTACATATATTATGATTTTCTGTCATTGTTATTCTTCTGTCTCTGATTCTGTCAGTGTTACAAACAGGGTCTGAACGACGATGCACCTGATCCACTAGCAATTCTGGACCAAAATGCACTTGCGTTGGCTATAGTTTCTGCAGATGGTGAGCTTCCTGGCTTACTACATACCATAGTGATAAGTTTACCATTTTGTTTGTCTGTTTGGATTTTCTGATTCTGTTTTTGTTTACAGCTGATTCTTCGACGTTTGGTTTTGGTCAAGCTAGAGATTTTGATCCGTCAGGATGGGAGCTTGCGTTGGTCACAACACCTAAGAATGATATATCTGCAGCCACAGAGAGGCAGCTGGTAAGATGGATTCTTGTGTTGATAATGGCATGCATTAATTACTTGTCAATCATCCTGTTAACATTTTCCTGTTCTGGGGATGTTAAATTGAATTGGTGGTTTCTTAATTATAACCATTTTTGTCTGCAACAAATGCAAGGCGGGTGGCTTAGACACGCTCACCCTAAACAGCCTATATGACGATGGAGGAGCTGCCCAACAGCCTGCCTACAACGTTCCTGCTCCCAATCCGTTTGAGGTCCAAGACCCGTTTGTATTTTCCAACAGCGTTCCTCCGTCTTCAGCCACAAGCAACCCATTTGATCCCTACCAACCAACCTATCAACAACAACAGCAGCAGCCAGAGATCCAGGTTGCACCAAGCACTGCTAATCCTTTTGGTGATTTTGGAGAATTCCCCGTATTACCAGTTTCAGAACTACAAAACACTACTGGTTTTGGGGCATATCCAGTAGTCCCGGTTTCAGAACCAATTGGGGCATTTCCAATAGTCCCAGTTTCAAAAGCACAAGACACCACCGGTTTTGGAGCATTTCCAGAATCCTTGGTTTCAGAACCACAAGGCACCACCAGTTTTGGGCCATTTCCAGTAGTCCCGGTTTCAGAACCACAAGACACCACTGGTTTTGGGGCATTTCCAGTAGTCCCTGTTTCAGAACCACAAGGCACCACCGGGTTTGGAGAATTTCCAGTATCCACGGCTTCGGAACAACAACACACCACAGATTTTGAAGCATTTCCAGTAGCTCCAGTTTCAGAACCACAAAACACCACCGGTTTTGAGGCATTTCCAATTGCTCCGGTTCCAAAACAACTAAGCACAACCGGTTTCGGGACATTTCCAGTAGCTCCTGTTTCAGAAGAGCCAAATACATCGGGTTCTAGGGAATTTCCAGTAATCCAGGTTTCAGAACCGCAAAAATCAACTGGTTTTGAGGAATCTTGGGTTAATGCAGGTGCTCATCAGGAACATAACAGCAACAACCCCTTCGGCAGCACAGGCTTCTTGTGATCCCCATCGTAAATTTTCTCAAACGCTTAATATGATGAATCTATGGGTTGTGAGTAATTCATCTTCCTGCTTCAACTCTTGGTCTGCTTTATATAGAGAAAGACTCGGGGTGAATATATAAAATGTAAAACTTAAAAAAATTCTTTGGTGAACGAAAGAAAGAAATAAGTTCAGTTTTGCATTAATGATTTAATTAAAATATATTAGTTGCAAAATGCCAATGCCCACTGTTTAAAACAGGTTAAAAATTGAGGATAATTACATCATGAAAGTAAGAAGTCATTCCCTTTTTGTCAGAGTCTGCAGCAGAAAACTGTCATTGAAGAGCATAACAGATCATTCAAAGGAAAACATCAAAGATGAATGTGATAAACATTTTTATCCATTTTTTAGATAGACTAATCACAACTGTCATTAGTCTCTATTAATTGACACAGTTCATACTTCATAATAACATTTGTACATTGGCATATCCGTGAACAAAAAGGACAAAAGTCACAAAACCTTGTTTTCTTAAAGATTTGAATAGGACAAATTTAGGGGTCCAATGCAGTCATAGTCATCTCACGGGTTTCAATTCCCTTATTTATGCCCAAAATTCATCCCTTAGGCCATAGATATATATCCAAATTATTCATTTCCATCACTCTTATAGTACATCAATGTAAACACATATACTAATACATTCAAACATACACTAACCTACAAGTCGAACACACAAAACTTAAAGAGTTCCAACTCATTAAACTCGACTTTAGAGCCTCCCACACACATAAACACAAACTAAGCACATTTATAATATATAGTTTATATACAAGTATAACTTCATTTCAAGACCTAGCTTCTAACTTAATTAGCTAGGCTCCATTGTTTGCGTAAGTGTTAACGAGAGCAAGTGCATTACTCGTGAACCTCTTCACATCGGTAACTTTGTCACAAACCGTTGTCTTTGTCACTCCGTCTTCCATCTCCTCCGTGATCCCATCCGTACATGTTTCTTGGTCAGTCAACGCCGCGCTCATCCACGTCTGGACGTTACTCATCTGAAACCTAAACTCTGGCGCTCCGGGAAGACGGTGGTTCATCTCTTTGAGCTGTCGTAGGGAGCCACGCATCTGCTCCACCGCGTCTCCCATGTTGGAAACGCAGTCACGGAGGGCAGCGGAGGCGGCAGAGCGTGAGACTTTGGAGAGGTAATTCGCCGTGTATTTTGCGCGGGAGAGAGAGACGCCGATGGCGAGCTTAGCTAGTCTTGCAGGATTATATTGGACGGACGAGGCGTAACCAGCTAGTGACGTGTAACAGACGTCTGGATAAAGCGTTGCGTTGCAGCTCGCACGGATGAAATCTAGGCCGTTGGTTGTTGCTGGTGCCGGAGGTAAACGGACGGCTGAGATTGTCCTGAAAATGAAGAGTATAGTAACTAAGTGAATAAACGTCGTCGTATAAAGCTTCCTTCCCATTTTCGAAGTTTTAATAACTCTGTATTTTTTTCCGAGTTTACATTACAATGAGAGCTTGAAGGGTTTATGTAGGCATCGAGGAATGAAGCGATATGACATATTTGTCCATACAAACTCATAATAATCACATAATTGCCACTAATCATTTTGTCTAGTGTATTTTATTAATGGTTGGTGTGAAAAATAAAGCTTGGTAGTTATTTCCACTCTGAGCCGTACCTTAAAAGAAACTTCATTCTTTATAATTATTACTTATCTCTTACTACTACATAATACTATATTATTATTCTCATATTAAATATATATATACATTAAAGTGTTTTTGGATAGTTTTATAAAACAGAAAACAAATACAAATGTGGTAAGAAACACATATGTAATTTAAGTATACAAGCGATTTAAATATTATATTTAACATGGGAGTATCTATATAAAGTTGATAAGGTTCTCTTTTCTCAGCTGCCACATTATCCTCTTCTTATTCTATATTTTTTTGACACATCAGCATTATTTATTTTAATCATCTTATACTATTTACTTATTTACCTATCTAATTTTAAAACAACATAAATTACAAATATTCACATTTATTTAAATTATGTTAACTCTAAATTATGCTAAGTATATATTAAATAAACATTCAACATCTATATGTTTATCTTATATTAAGTTTATATTAAAATTTTATACTTCATATAAAAATAAATAAAAATATTTTTTTTAAAGATCTTGAAAATTAATAACCACAAATCTGTTTATATAGTTTTAAATTATATTAAATATGATATATGTAAACGTAAAAACATAAACATTTACTAACATAAAAATATATATAAACTCTACATATAAAGTTTAAGATATTATGTTTATGCTAACATTGCATGTTAAAAAAATATCTACCTCACATAAATCTAAAAATATATATAAATTTTAAGATTTTAAAACCTCAATCATTAATTTATTTATATAAGTTTAAATTATATTAACTTTGACTGATTTAAAATTCGGAAATTAAAAAGTTATCAATATATATTGACACAAAAATATTAAAAACATTTGTTATATATATCAAAGATTTATCTAAAATACTTAAACAAATTCAATAATAGATTAACTACAAAGACTACATTATCGTCATCTGAAATAACGAACTATCGAATATATTTTATCTCTCCGACTTACTGTCTTTTTAATAACACAAACCACACATATCGCTGATTGGAAATTACTGGAAAATTGTAGAATATCGAAGTAAAACCAAAGATTTTATGAATATCGAAATTTTTTATTATTTATCTATCGCTACATTCTATTAATAGAAAATAATATGATTCTATACACAAATTTAAATAGTTATTTAATAGGTTGAAATATACAAAAATATAAAACAATCATAAAACATATAAATTTTTAAAATATTAATATATAATAACAATAATATAAATCCGAAACAAAATTTCCGTCCGAAGGGCGGGTTAACCCTAATAAAGTATAAAGTATAAATACAAGAAATGTTATATTAATTATTAAAAACCGTTCTGCAAGTGAGATTTTGGATAGACATATTCAGTTGCAATACCGACCACGAGAGAAACGTACGATGGGACTCACCATAATAATACGTATGTGGAGATTCGCCTAATCTCATTAATTATATATCTGCACGCGTAATTATTAAACTAACACGATTAATTTCTCATAAAGCTCCAACTCATTATAAAACAATTGTCTTATGTTTTCTACAATGTACAACTTTTTAGATTTTACTCATTTTAGTCTTGATTAATAGTCTAATACACGAATTTTTATATTACAAGACTTTGATTTTTATTTCTACTTTATACTTAGATGAAAGCTGTTAGAATTATGTATAGAAAATAAATGAGGGCCATGATGTATTAGTAAACGATACACACCATGACCATGCTTCTGAAGAAGAAAAGTCTAATTTCTTAACATATAAAGAAACAAAAAATAAAGTCCACTTATAATGCCACTTTTGGAAAATGAATGTGTATACGACAGTATTAACCATATAGTGGGGAGGTAGCCGACTATATATATATATACATTTTATATTACATATATGATTTGATAAGTTACATCTAAATCATTCTTTTGTGTCGAGGCTTTTTTACTGCAGGGATTAATAATTTTAACAAAATATAATTATTTTATAAGATATAGCTTAAGTTAAATATCATTTTCTTGTTTCTTTTTAGTTGTAAAATTTTCATACAAAAAAACACAAGTTTGTATAAACGAAGTAGAGTTGATTTAGCCTCTTTAAAATTTCAGTATGAAGAGATTTTAGTTATTTAATGTTTATATTATTTTTTGACTTAATGTTTATAATTTTCTAGAGTTTTTAAATAATAAGTGCACTGAAGCCTGAGAGTCTGAGACACTCGTATTAAGCCTATTACTCTAAGGCCCATTTATTTTCGGACTATTGTATGTAATAAGTACTCTGAAGCCCGAAACTCTGGTATTGGGCCTATTACCTTCTTTTTTTTTCGTTAAAGATTTTTACGAATTGGAACCTTTATAACGACGACGACTTCAATAACGTTATCCCAGTCAACACGCTGTTATAGACATAAAAACATAGTGACCAATGACAATGAGGTAGCACATGATCTATGGTCCATGTCTAATAATGATACATACAAAAGAAAAACCAATACTATTAATTAATGTCGTCCTTATAAATATTATCACTAAGCTTATTTTTCTATCAAGTTTATCTTACTTCTTCCTTTTATTGGGAAGTGAATAATTAACAGAGTGAGAGTGAGTGATGGAAGTTGAAGGCGTGCACGGCGGCAAACCTCAAGCTGACGGCGAATGGTCCACCGGTTTCTGCGATTGCTTCTCTGATTTCGACAACTGTAATATTTTTTTTATTTCTATACAAACTTTGAATTATATAGATCTTTTCAGAGTCACAATTTTTTTCTTTATCATATAATAGATATACAGTATATTTTCTGTTACATATAAATATTATATGTAGTTTTAAGTTTTTAAATTTTTTTTTAAAGTAAGTGTTGTTTTATATTTTAATAAAAATTAAAATAATACCTATGTTAGTTTAATATAATGACAAATAAAAAATGTATAGTATATTAAGGAACAAAAACTACAAAATGGTTTTATTAATTATTATCCATAACTCTTTATTAGATTGAGTCAGAGGGTAAATTCATTAGTTTTATTCTGCATTTTTAAGAATACAAATCTATCAAATCGTGACCAAAATTTGAATATCTAAATCGAAAAATAAAGATTAAAGGTTTATTAAATGTTTCTGCAGGTTGTATAACATTTTGGTGTCCTTGCGTTACCTTTGGCCAAATCGCAGAGATTGTGGACCGAGGTTCCACTTGTAAGTTTTTAATAATCATACTCAACCGATCGAACAATAACCAAAATCAATTTGGTATAAATATTTAAACCGTAATTAATTAATTTCAGCATGTGGTACGGCCGGAGCTCTGTACGTGTTAATTGCAGCGTTAACGGGATGTAGTTGCATTTACTCATGCTTTTACCGAACTAAAATGAGACAACAATACAATCTTAAGGGTAGTGAATGTGAAGATTGTCTAGAACATTTCTTCTGTGAGCTTTGTGCCTTAACACAAGCCTATCGTGAGCTCATAAGCCGTGGGTTTGATGTTCCTCTAGGTATTGTTTTATTTGTTCATTAATTATTCAACAACATACTTTTTTTTTGGGATTAACTGCAACATACTTTGTTGAATAAAAAACTATGTTCATCGATTAGGATGGCACGGAAACGTTGAACGTCAAAACAGGGGCGGTGTAATGGGTGCGCCGGTTGTGGAAGGTGGCATGATGAGATAATTTTTGTATTGTGTATACATTGTAACGTTATCTTTTATTATTGATATATATAGATTGTAGAGAAGTTTTTATATCTTCTGTGTTTGTGGAAATGTAAGTGTTTTGTTTGTAAAACTTTTATATAGTATAGTTCCTCTTGTATTTGTGACTTTTTCGAAGAGTCTACTAATTAAGGAAAAGAAAAGTGGTTGTAGACTTGTAGTTAAGTAGTTTGATTTTCTAGTCGAAGTTCTGAATCTATTTTAATTTGAATCATTTATTAAATAATGTCATGTCATAGTTATCATTCACTAAATCTAAGATTATATCAAACACCAGCCATTGCAAAATAAAAATGGATTCCTAAAAAAATAAGATAGGAAAAGTCAAATAAGTCGTGGCGATAAGTAATGTGTTGGGTCAAGTTTTGTAAGGCGATGGCTACTTAATGGAATTGATGTCTATAAATACAAGACCTTAAACACAATACTATTTCAAATTTAGTATCTTTTTCTCCATGGAAGCTCAAGACCTTCAAGCTGAAGGAAAATGGTCCACAGGCTTCTGTGGTTGCTTCTCTGACTGCTCAAACTGTAATCAAATTAATAACTCCTTTCTTATTTATAATTTATCTCTTTTCGTATTTACTTATATATCAAAAAGATGAAAATTAAACAACTAATCGTTAATATATCTATAATTTATATTTTTATCTATTTTCATTTATCATTTAGACTTTGTTTATTAAAAAACCAACTACTAATTAAAAATTAATATTATTAATCTTGCGAAAATAAATGGACAGGTTGTATCACATGCTGGTGTCCATGTATTACCCATGGCCAAGTGGCTAATATTGTAGATCGTGGAGCCACAAGTAAGTTTACTTATTATATAAACACTGCCGGTTCAGAAGATAGACTATATAAATGGTAGTTTAGAACATCCAATAATTTAGAGATATTTTTTTGTAAGTTTAAAAATATGTTTAAGAATATTTTAGATATAAAAAAAATTCAGATAAAACATCTTAAATTATTGTGAATAGTTGGACCGGACGTGTATATAAATAACAGAGATTTACCATATTTAATTAATATTTTTCGTTTCGAAAAATTTCAGCTTGCGCTACGGCAGGAACACGATATGCTTTAATAAATATCACATTTTTGTGTGGATGTCTATACTCGTGTTTCTATCGTAAAAAGATGAGAGCTCAATACAATATTAATGGTGGTGATTGTGGTGCTTGTCTTAAACATTGCTGCTGTGAGATCTGTGCTTTGACACAACTATATCGTGAACTCAAGCACCGCGGTTTCAATATGTCTCTTGGTATTTATTCCTTGACATCACTTTTTTTTTTATTATTCAAAATTCATTTGTGTTGTTATTGTAAAACATTAACGTTCATACAAAAACTAATGTGGTCTTTTAGGATGGGTCGGAAACCCGACGAGGCAGCAGAACCAAGGTGTGGCGACGCGNNNNTTTATATGTAATTTTAGGTTTTTAATTTTTATTTATTTCATTTGTTGTTTTTTGTGTGTTTTAATGTAATGTTTGGTGATAAATTTTGATTTTTGTTTCTATTATTTTACTGTTTTGATCAATAAAATTAAATTAAATAAATATTAATTAAAAGGTAAAATAGTGAAAAAATATAAAACTTTATTGGTTTCTAAAAAATATGAAAAATTTAAAATAAAGAGTGTTTCTTTATGTAATTCAAATGTCATATATAATAAACCATGTTTTGATTAATCCTCTATGTTTTTGTATATCAAAAAAGTATTAATATATAACAAGAAAGTGACACAAACAAAATCAAAAATATAATACTCTACAATAGATAATTGTAAAATCGTTGTTAACTCATCATAGACTGATAAAATATTTTAAACTACTTGAGTTTGGTTTAAATTAGGTGAGGAATATTAATCAAATAGTATTGGCTGATAATACTTTAAAGTAGTTGATAAATTCAGGTTTCTACAATGTGAACGAAAGATTTCCCAAATGATAAAGTACAAAAGCCAAATTTCAAGGTATGATGACTCATCAATCCCTTAGTTCGTAATCCATCACTATCATCAATGATGTCACCAATCATGTTCTTCGTGTTATCGTTACGTCACGTGTCTAACCTAATATTTATTGATTACTTGTATTTATCTATTTATAACTATATATTAATATTAAATATATATATATTAAAATATTACGTTTTCGTTTGGGAAACTAATTTGAGTCGTGTTCACATGATCGATGTTGTCTTCCTTCATACATACACCTAAAAATCTAGATTACTTCTTAAAGGGTTAAAAATGTGTTATATACAAATATGAAACTAAAAGTGTTCAAGAACACATAAGATTAGGTATCTTTCAGCAGATAGAGATAAAATGATTAATGGTATTGTCTTCTTCTATACGATTTGATGGTGAAGAAAGCCTTTGAACCAAAACATCTAAAGCTTCCTTCATCCACCAATCTCTACAAGCTTCTCTTGCTTCATCAACTCTCATCCACATTCTTTGACGAAGATGTTGTTCAGGCCAAAGTTGAAGCTCTTCTTTTACAAGCATTGGGAACATTAATCCTTCATAGAATGTTCCTTTACTTTTGCTCAAGAAATCCCATTTCCCTAGTTGTCTCTACTCAAATATTAAAAAACATACTATTACTTTAATTTATGAAATCTATCTATAAGTAGAAAAAAGTAAATCAGGTTTTAAAAATGTTACCTCAATGTTTCCAACAACACCAGCTTCTTCTAAAGATTCTCTTGAAGCAGCTTCTTCTATACATTCATCAAGCTCCCAGCCACCCTAACATTATTTAAATCAAATACTTAAAATACACAAACAAGTTAAGTTTTATAACGTTATGTTGAGGGTATAAAGTTAGTAGTACCTTTGGAAACATTAGAGCCTGACCCTTTTGTGATGAGATAACAAGAACTTCGAATTCGTTACTAATTATACCATCACTTGAAATTTTTAGTCTATAAGGAATACATCTGCAGTTTTCAACCCAGTTTTAAAATATTAGAACTCAATCACAGATTAAACAAATAGTGAAATATATATATATATATANTTGGAATTGACGACCAGTTCGGGAGACCAATAATACCATTTTAATAGACAAAACAGAGGTTTTGAAGAATCTTTAATATATAAATGTTTTTCGACTGTTGTGTAATATATGGGTTTGAGATTGAAGTTAAGAACTGTTTTGAGAGTAATAAGAAAAGAGTGGATAATATAAATTATCAAGTTTTTTATTGATCGTTGTTTGTCTCTGCCTCGTTGTGCCTTATCCTTTTATAGATAAACGTCCCTTTTTTTTAAGTTCTTTTATTATTATTTTTCTTGTAAATTATGAAACTAATCATTAATATTAACAAACATTTAAAAATGGTTTGAGAACTGCAAATTCGCCATTCTACATTTGGTCGGAGATATTTGTAGTTTATGTCCGAAATATCTGGTTTCTTTTTTTCATTTATCCAAATTTAAAAATTAATAATAAGAAACCGATGATGTACTTTATTTTAAAAACAGTGACGTATATCAATGTTCTAATTCAAAAAATTTGAAGTTAAAGCAAAAATAAAGGTAAACTACGTGTCATTTTTTTCCAAATTCGGTTGGCCTTATAATTACGTAGTAAGAGAGGTAGGTATCTACAAAAAAATTAATATTGAAACAAAATAGAGTTAATAATTGTTAGAGGAGTCATCGCATGCATGTTTACAACTGAAGGACGGAGTCACGTGCGTGATGCGTCAGCAACCCCATCCTCCAAGGACGTGTAAACCCAATCGTTCCTGACCTTCGTTTGCGTCCGTGTCTGTGTCCATAGCCCATGGAATAGCTAAGGAGATATTACTATCGATATGGAACAAAGGTTGTCACTTATAAATCACGATAAAATACAAAAAAACCAGATTCCAACTTTTCATAGCTTCATGTGATGTTACTGTTTATTCGAAAATTTCAAACTAATAAAAATGGATGGTATGTTATGTAGCACTGTAGACATGTACAAGTAGTATATATATTTAGTCAGAACTATCGAATGTTCATAAACAAAAAAAATAAATACAAAAGAAAAGCATAACAACATGAATTAAACCGGCTCTGTACCATTGACCGGTACGCGTATTGGGACATGGGGTTTAATATATTTTCACTTTTGGCCCTAAAGTTTCTATATTTGAATAAGTAGGCCTATTGTTTTTTTTTGAATTGTTTCCTATTACCGTTCTCTGCTCCGTTGGTTCTTTCTTTAACAGATTCATCGATCTCATACAGCCGCGAGAGAGTTAACTAACCGGACAATTCAAATCCACTATCCAATAACGTTTCGCTTTTTATTTCATTGGATCTAGATCTGAGCGTCGGTGAGAGATCTCTGGATCTCTGATACGTTCCAGGAAAAAATGGCGACCATGAAAAGCTTGATAGGTCTGATTAACAAAATCCAGAGAGCTTGCACTGTCCTTGGAGATCATGGCGGTGAAGGAATGTCTCTTTGGGAAGCTCTCCCAACCGTCGCCGTCGTTGGTGGCCAGGTCTGATCTCTTTCTATGGACATACACATTTGTATCTTAAGATCCGATCTCACTTCTCGCCTGTAACGTCTACGTTGCTGAGTTATTTTGGTGTTGATATTTTTGGATCAGAGTTCTGGAAAGTCTTCAGTTCTAGAAAGTGTTGTGGGAAGAGATTTTCTNCTTTCTATGGACATACACATTTGTATCTTAAGATCCGATCTCACTTCTCGCCTGTAACGTCTACGTTGCTGAGTTATTTTGGTGTTGATATTTTTGGATCAGAGTTCTGGAAAGTCTTCAGTTCTAGAAAGTGTTGTGGGAAGAGATTTTCTTCCTCGTGGATCTGGTAATTTCAATCTTTCGTTAAGCAATTTTGTCTCGTGTTCAATGTTTGATATCGAAACTAGATATCACTGTTATACATTTGATTACTCAGGTATCGTTACAAGGAGGCCTTTGGTCTTGCAGCTTCATAAGACTGAAGACGGGACAACCGAGTACGCTGAGTTTCTTCATGCTCCTAAAAAGAGGTTTGCTGATTTTGGTAAGTTTGATAAACTCTTTCATTTGGACATTTTAATCGTCAATGAATATCTTCTCCTTTTTTCAATACAAAGCTAATTGCTGGAAACAATGACTCTTTGAAAGGCAGCTTGAGCTAATAAGTGTTCTTCTATTTCCAGCTTCTGTAAGGAAGGAAATTGAGGATGAAACTGATCGTATTACTGGGAAGTCGAAACAGATCTCAAACATTCCTATCCAGCTGAGCATTTATTCTCCTAATGGTTTGTGATTAAGACCACATTTCATTTAATGCACCTCTTTCCTAATTTATGTAGTTTGTTTGGAAGACCAACACAGTATTTTTCTATATTGTCGATACTAGCTCTCCTGAGTTAAAGTGTAGTAGGGTTAGATTCTAAGATTCCAATTTTGCTATCGCCACTTTCATGGGACTTTGATTTCTCACTTCAATCTTTTTGTATACAGTTGTTAATCTGACACTTATCGATCTTCCGGGTTTGACGAAGGTTGCTGTAGGTAAGAGTTTGATCTGTCATACCCTTGGTTGTTTTATCCACTAGGGTGTGTTTAAGTTGTTCACTGATCCACTGACATGAATGTCACTCTTGTAGAGGGACAACCGGATAGTATTGTCCAAGACATTGAAAATATGGTCCGATCTTATGTTGAGAAGGTCAGCTTTTCTCTAAACTATTGCTGAGAAGATTCCAACGATTTTGTCATTTATTCCAGCATATTATCTTGTGATCTCTGGAAGCTTATCTTATGAATTATGTTATCTGCAGCCAAATTGCATCATATTGGCTATTTCTCCAGCTAATCAAGATATTGCTACTTCAGATGCAATTAAACTTGCTAGAGAAGTTGATCCTACAGGTACCATCTAGATGTTGTTTCTTACTAACTAGTAAGTGGTGACTTCTCACTCTCAACAATACTTTATTTAAACCTTCTTGTATACTATCTGTAGGTGAAAGGACTTTTGGAGTGGCAACCAAGCTTGATATCATGGATAAAGGCACAGATTGTCTAGATGTAAGGATCTATCTCGACTCCTGCACCTTGGGGGTCTCAACTAATTAAATTAACCTCTTCTTGGTATTTGATGAAGGTTCTTGAGGGAAGGTCATACCGTTTGCAACATCCCTGGGTCGGAATTGTGAATCGTTCACAGGCAGATATCAATAAGAGGGTTGATATGATTGCTGCTCGTAGGAAGGAGCGTGAATATTTTGAAACAAGCCCTGAATATGGGCACTTAGCCAGTAGGATGGGATCAGAATATCTAGCAAAACTCTTGTCTCAGGTACCTTTAGGGTTTACTTGGACAGTTATGGCTTCAATCAAATCTTTTAATGCATAGCGTTGACTGTCTTCCATCTTCGTTATTGCTCTCTATCAGCATTTAGAGACTGTTATCAGGCAGAAAATCCCCAGTATTGTTGCTTTGATCAATAAAAGCATCGATGAGATAAATGCAGAGTTGGATAGGATTGGGAGACCGATTGCAGTAGATTCAGGGGTAAGATTCAAAACAATTACACACTCGGTAGTCAGAGTTGCATCAGAATAGAAAGGATTGTTACTCACTAAATAAGTGATTCCAGGCCCGACTTTACACAATTTTGGAACTCTGTCGGGCGTTTGATCGTGTTTTTAAAGAGCACTTGGATGGAGGGTAAGTAATTATGTTATTCTGATAATTAGTCGCATAGCTCATTTGTTTTCATGATCAGTTTGGAGTCTATGAATGTTTTCAAAAGACAGTGATCGTTCCAGAGTAATATGCTCCTGCCCTATGAATGATCCAGTCTCTACTTTGTTTACCTTCTCTAGTCAGTGTCTAGAATAAGGTTATGCAGTGTTAGTAAAGATTACAAGTTACAACGACCATTTCATATATGTTTGCCAGAAAATGCTTCACATAATTTCACAATGCAAGTCAATTTTTTACATTTATCGTTTTATTTGTATCAGACGACCTGGTGGAGACCGCATTTATGGAGTTTTCGACCATCAATTACCAGCAGCCTTAAAGAAACTTCCCTTTGATCGACATCTCTCTACCAAAAATGTTCAGAAGGTTGTTTCAGAAGCAGATGGTTATCAGCCACATCTTATTGCTCCTGAACAAGGATACAGAAGGCTCATTGATGGATCCATAAGCTATTTCAAAGGACCAGCTGAAGCCACTGTCGATGCAGTATGCTTCTGAATTTTATTAGATTCTATTACTATTGACACTTAATTTCCAATAAAGTGACTATATGCTTGATTACTGTTTGGTATTTCATAGGTGCATTTCGTATTGAAGGAACTGGTTAGAAAGTCGATTTCAGAAACAGAGGTAGTACTGAGACGACATCTCCTATCGCTTTACGTTTTGTTTCAATCCTAAAATGCCATTGTTATTTTTTTACCAGGAACTGAAGCGATTCCCAACTCTATCAAGTGATATAGCAGCTGCTGCAAATGAAGCTCTTGAAAGATTCAGAGACGAAAGCAGGAAAACAGTTCTACGTCTGGTAGATATGGAATCGAGCTACCTCACAGTTGAGTTCTTCAGGAAACTTCACATGGAACCCGAGAAAGAGAAACCAAACTCGAGGAATGCCCCAGCACCAAATGCAGACCCCTACTCGGATAATCACTTCAGAAAGATCGGTATACGTCTCTAGCTTCTTCCCTCAGTATGAATGAGATAATATCAAATGCTAATCTGTTGACTTTTGAATAATCAGGATCCAACGTGAGTGCATACATAAACATGGTCTGCGACACATTGAGAATCTCTCTTCCCAAAGCTGTTGTTTACTGCCAAGTTAGAGAAGCTAAGAGATCGCTCCTGAACTTCTTCTACGCTCAAGTTGGCAGGAAAGAAGTAAGTTATATAGTCTTTAGATGTTTACTCTCTTTTTAGAGGTAATGCACAAACTGATAACAATTTTAATCAAAAATTGTGTAGAAGGAGAAGCTGGGTGGGATGTTGGACGAAGACCCACAGCTAATGGAACGAAGAGGAACCTTAGCGAAACGGCTCGAGCTTTACAAACAAGCTAGAGACGACATTGATGCTGTGGCTTGGAAGTAAGGGATTTGCCAAGTAATATTCTTTATATTGTTAATTTCTTTATTAGTGTGGGCATTTGCATTATAATAGATATGTTGGGAGTTCTACCTTCCAATCCACACACACGCATACGTGATAACACAACTTTCCCACTTTTTGGTTTATGTATCTTCGATTCTTGAATACTGGTTCAGAACAGTTGAGACATATGTTGAAGTCGCAGTATTTACAGTAAGACAAAAGTAATGAATCTTAATATAACCTCTTCTTGTCTAGAAATGCACTGTTTAACATTCTTACCATATGACATGAGTAATTGATTCTTTTGCAAAACCAAAGTGAGTCATTGCAAAGGTTGGTATTAGACTGTTAGTTCCTAATTTAGTTTCTTGAGTCTATCATCACACATTTGAATGCAAGAAGAATAAGGATGGAACATGGTTTATAAGATTCCAGAGGTTAGCACATGATCAAGATCTTGAAATGGAATGATTGACAAAGAACTTTTCAATAACTTTTAATTTATTATTAACATCAAATTTCCAAAAGAAGAAATAAAAACATGCGAAAGTTGTGTGCATATAAATATACTCTCAATCAGTCAATCTGGTGGAAATTGGAATGATAACTTTTGTTTACCAGTTTCAAACATCCTGCTGTTTCTTTTTCTTCGACTAAAAAAGCATGCTGTTTTTACTTTCTGAAGATGATAGATAAGTAACTCTTTAAATCCCAAACTTTTGTCGATCGGCCAGCCGCCTCCAAAACCTCTCTGTCTCTCATTTCTTCTTTTTCTCATCACGACGGCGACAATGGCAATGCTCACTCATCAAACCCCACAAACCCATTTTCTCTCTAGGCTTCCTCTCAGACCTAAACCCAGACATTTCTCCGCAAGAGTCAAAATGTCCCTACAAGAATCCGCCCCTTCTCTCG